>JAVFBX010255795.1:0-19184 GCA_034783855.1 Mopalia kennerleyi | reverse complement strand
TACATTTCCATAAATATAATATCACACGCAATAAGCGATCTTTTGTTAAGAATATTTAATATCTCGACTTCAGGCTTTTCATGGCCATATTCGATAAGAGTATTTCTATTCAATCAATGACTTCATTAGCAAGGCAGTTCATAAGATTTATTATGCATACAAATAAAAAGTCCAATAGCGTTCTGGGGTTGTGGCACTTGAAACATAGTTGCACTAGCCGTGAACTCGAAGAAAACCATATTTTGTGCAAGGAAAACTAATATGAATATGAAATACCTAAATGCAGAGAATGCTAAAAAATCACCACCTGCAGTCCGACATACGCCAAAACTAATCCCAAGGGACGTTTTATCATATAGACAAATCATATAAAGTTTGATTCGAATTCCATCAGTTGTTTTTAATTAAACATACAGAAACTAAATTAAGACTTTGCCACCAGATGGTGCCACTTGTAGTCCGATATACGCCAAATTAAATCCCAAGCGACGTGTTCTCACATGGAACATTCGTACTAATTTTAATTAGAATTCCAAAAGAAATTTTCAAATTAACATACAGAAACGAAATTAAAGACTGCCAGCAGGTGACGCCACTTGTAGGTTGACATATGCAAAAAATCATCCTAAGGGACGTCTTGTCACATGGAACAAACATACTAACTTTGGTTCGAATTCAATGAGCGGTTGTCAAGTTAATGTCTGGAAACCAAAATGTGGACGGGCAGACAGACAGCCACACAGACATGCAATTTATGTAACTTTGTTCTCGTTCCTCCTACGCAACATCTGTGACCGGAGTGTAAATAAAGATAAGTTGAAGTTGACAGACAGACAGACGGACGGACAACCCTATAACAACAGGCGGTTAACCTATTGAAATTAAAGAAAATTTTGGAGTTGCCTGTGACCGTCACATCACATCCATCACTTAATAATAGTAAGGGGATTGTTCGAGGCAGATATCTCTCTGATCTATCCGAGGAAGAGATCTACGTTGAGCTCGGTGATCAAGGTATAACTAACATAAAGGATGGCAGCTTAATGAAACTCAACACATACTTGATTACGTTGATTCAACTACAGTTCCAGATCTACATTGGTTCTCACAGGATGAGGATACCCCAACCCAACAAGGTGCTTCCAGTATCAGAAGTTTGGACAAGGTAAAATTCAATGTCTAGGTTGTTTTGTATGCTTTCGATGCTCTTAAGAAGGCCCTGATGGCTTCGAATGCAACAACACTATTAAACGCTTCAACTGAAATGAGGCCCACATGGTCTCCTCCAAAGACTAGCTATTTCATCAAAGAAAAGAGAATCCTAGTGATCAAGTCCGAAAAAATATGTTAGTTATATCGAAGCACGGCGCCTTGCTTCTGTCTGATGTTCCAGTCCTACGACAATGACACGAAGAATGTTTCTGTTGAAAACCCTTCTGCTGTTAACCCAACACAAAACAAATGAAATCCGATACATCCACGCAAACTGCTACAAAAAAAAAACATCAAACAAACAAAATAATATATCAGACAATATACTAACAAGAAAAACTAATAAACCTGGCCGAGAGGCTCGCCCTTCCAAGACCACAAGAGACGCTGTTGATGACTTGGAAGGGATAAAGGTAGACTTCAGGCCTCCTCCCTCTACAGACACAATAAGGACATGTTTCATGAAAAGAGAGTTATCTCCCATTATAAGGTTTCATGAAATGATCTTCAGAATAGTTTTGCAAATTTAGTATGAAACTTGGTGTTTAATTTTAATATGGATGAAAAAGCTTTGAATTATCTGTAATTTGTTAAAATTAAACCAAAAACAAAACATCACCAAATGTCTAAACTTTTTTTTGGTTTATCAGGGGTTTATATCGTTATTTTTGTCACAGAAGTGATGTAAACCGAAGCACTCGTTTTGCTGAGCCCATGGATATCGGCTTTTTCTGACAGAAAAATGCCTTTTGCAAATAACCTCAGTGCAGTCAAGACTTGTACCACTACTGACAATAAACACGAGCGTTGTGTTCGGTGCAGGAGATAAGTATCAAGTTTTTCAACAATTGTCATGATAGCTGTGCGCGGCAGTCTGTATCTTTCGACTAGTTCTTTGTCCGTCAAGTTTTCAACAGGGTTCTTTCTATCTCTAAAAAATCTTTCTTTTCTTAGTGCTCTACGAGCGACATGACCGACAATAGCCGCCATCTCTACGCCAAAGACGAGAACTTACGCCGGCTTTTACTTGGAAGCAGATTTGCGCCCGAAATTTGAGCTTTGTCGCAGGTGAGCCTACTTTGTAGAATGGGCGTGAATATTTGCATCACTGACGCCATACGCCAAGTCGCAGACTTACGCCATTTCGTAGAACGGGCCCCAGGCTGTGAAATAATTTTCTATCCCCAATAATGTCTTTTTCGGTTAATTCCTTTATACGAAAAATCTTATATAAATTTCATACTCGTTTGAAAAGTAAACACGTTTTAGGCCATCTTTGTTTACAAAACTACTAACGCCATCTATATAGTTTATCGATCGTAGTTGTTTCCCTTGGTGTTATAGCCTCGGAAAACCTGTCACGGAACAGCATTTCGTTACATGCCATTGGCATCTCAATTAACCATAATTAATTTTTTTAAATTTAGTAAAATACACGGTTTAGACTAGCCTTAAATGACGTCTTACCTTCCCCATTATCTTGAGGCCATGTTATATGTCAGGTATCAGCGCCATAACGACATGTCCATTATTATTTTGTAAGGAAAGTAGCAATGTTCAGCACTGAACGGCCTTCGATCCAGTCTTAAAATCAAAACTTCTTGGCAGCTCCCTGCCTCAAAATTATAATCTGGTAGCATAAGGTCTCTGTTACCGTCATTTCCGATCAATTGTCGTCGGTATTTACTTGTTATACTGCATGCCCTTTTAGTCCGATGAATCAATTTTGATTTCAAATTTGTCGTCATGTTTGGTGTATTTTAAATGGAAAGCGGTTTAGCTGGATATTGGGAACTCATTGATGTGAAATTTTTTAGTTAGTGAACTACAGTTACTGGAATTTCAGACTCCGTGCGGAATTCCTTGTACATCTGGTTAAAAAAAAAATACTGGAAAGATGTCCAATAAACTATTCTGTCGTGAGAAATTTGAACCTAGGAACATGGAGAAAGTTAAACTATACTTTGAAAGCAAGCTGAGCAGAACTTGCCAGCTCCTTGTTAAAACAAATCGCTTGGATGAGAAAAGATGTGATTCAGCACTAAGGCAGTTACTCCTTTCTTGATAATGTTGTACCTACAAAACAGGCAGATTTGCAGAGTTCGACCCAAAAAAGAAAGCAGAGTAGATAGGCTTTTATTCTCCACAATGGCTACGGATCCAGCTTACAAGGATTCATGGTCAGTTGTGAAGTACATTCTTCTCTTGTCACATGGACAAGCTGTCGTTGAAATAGGATTTTTTGTAAACCGCCAAGTTGAAGTTGAAAATCTCTCTGGAGACTCGTACGTGGCACTTCGTACCACAACAGACCACGTTACCTATGACGGCGGTATTTTTAAGGTGTTAGTTGATAAAAGACTGTTGATTTCAGCTGCAGGGGCTAGTCAAAAGTACAATTCCTACCTGGAAGATCAAAAGAAACAGAAGGTGGACCTGCAGAGGAGGCCAATCAATGAGGGCTTAAAGAAGAAGAAAAGATGTTTTAATACAGAAAAATGCGGACGCAATGATAAAGGCAACTGATGACTTTTCTGAGAAAGTGGAATCAACCAGGAATGTTTACTGTATTGCAAAGGCTAGCAATGTTAGGCGAACTGTGAAAGATAAGCAAGAACAAATATTAAACTTGCATAATACACTAAACGACAAAGTAGAAGAAATGAAGAACATATAAAATAATATAATCTTCTTTTTATTTCACCATATAGATACGGTAATGAGATTATAGGTTATGTTAAACTAGTTGGACTCAAGTTATGCTAGGTCAAGTTTACCGTGAAGATAAATCAGAACACCTTTTTTTTAAATATACTCTCCCAAACATTTGTCATTGAGACATGATCATGTTAGAATGTTATTGTCCGATAATTGAATTGAAGCATCTAATAGTGGCTGTTGATCACACGTGACATTTGGGTCAGCCTTTGTGTAACGCTGCACGAAGAAGGCGTAGGGAAAAACTCAGTGACTAAATGACTTCCTGACAAGTCGCAATGGAGCCATATGAATTAGATCGTAAGGTTAACGCGACAGCGTTATAATTTAACAATAATTTATGCCAGAGAGCTAGCCCGTCTGGAACTTAGCACACGCTACAGCTAACTACATTCTTCCCGAGAATCAAGTGATGTCCATTCCAAGTATCACTGGCTTGGCAGGAGTGAGTGAAGGACGAATTAAGGTTTGGCAGTTTATAAAGGACTGTACAAGTGTCTGGTTCGTAAGAGTTTTTGAATTAGGAGCTAAGAGGCCCACGGTCAATAGTGGTCAGGTAATCAGATAGTGGACAAGAAATATCCTAGCCTTCTGTTGAACAAAACCATTCGCGGCACTTCCTTTGTGAGAAGCAAAGCAACTTTTCGAACAAGGCAAGACATTTTCACTGATTTGTTCACTGAGTTTAGCACAGAATCCAGGAAAATTTTGTTCAGATCAACGTCTCTTATAACCCGAAGGACCCGTTTTTTAGCTTCAGAAAGATAGACCCGTCGTAAGTCCAGGTATCTAAAACTTTGTTTTCACTTTTCAATTTACGAGCATTTGCAGCTAGTTTGGCACGCTGGGGTGAGAGGTCTTCGTTTATATAGACTTTAGTTTCACCGACATGTTTCCGGTCTTTCAAATTTTTCCTATTCCGAATGACGTCTTTTCTAATACGGTATGACGTGAATTTGGTAAGGATGGGCTTGGGAGAGACCGTTCCGACTCGATGACACGGCTGATATCAGAGCGGGACATAGAGATATTAACAGGTTAGGCACAAGTCGAAATTGGGATATTATATCCCAATTGGCATATTATATCTCAATTGGGCTATGCCTCATATCCCAATTAGGATATCTTTGCAGTCAAAGCCCGTTTTGCGACCCCATATCGTATTCTTGCCCCTTGATCAGCACATGTGGATCTTGACTGTTGATTGTCACAACATTTCCACTAAATTTTTAATTCTAATGTTGCGACAAAATTGGCAACGAACCATTTAAATAGGTGAACCCCTAATTGACGCTGCTTATTATTTGTCATTTACAACTAAGTAAACCAATTATTTAACAAAACAACAACGTGGATTGAAAGACACTTACAATCGCCGTCTCTCAGTCCGCCATTTTCTCCAAACAATGCCTACAGCGCCCCCTGTGATGGAATTTACATGCCCCTGACTGCCAAACACAGCTTTCTACGGTGGACTTTAACGGACATCTGTTTTTCATCACGATCAGTTAATGCGGACCAAGCCTATCTCAATTAAACAGTTCATGCACAAAGATAACACGCTTTCGTCTTTATTTCTTTCATCTTATCTCCGAACTGGGCTCAACAGAAACCATGCAGAGCCACGGAATGCTCGTGCACTCGATCTGAAGTGCGCAATAACTAATTGAAATAAACTTGGCATCCCACAAACTATAGTTGCCTAACAAGTTGGGACTACTAAAAATCTCGACTAATACAGATAACCCGAGCTTCATGCTCTGAGCTGCCCGTGCATGGGAGAAAATTAATAAAAAATAACAAAAGACTGGAAGACACTCGTGCAGATTAGTGCGTTATCATTCAGTATATATTTAGGGATGATAATGACGTCATTAAATGCCCCCTCCAGTCCAGTTCAATAGCAAAGTATGTTAACTTCGGAAATCGATAATTACAAATAAATACAAGAATCTGCACACGAAACGACTGCTGTACAACCAAAAGTATATCAAAGTCTACATAAAACAAATTTGAGATAAGCCATGACATTCACAATAAGAAGGTAGAAATTGAAAGAAAACCTCACTCACACACCTGCGTCGTCCTTGGGCGCCATTATAAGAACAAAATCAAATGCCACAGAGCCGTAGTTTCGGTTAATCAGCCGGTGTGAGCAACAACAGCAATGTTGATCATTTTAAAAAATGCAATGAACATAAACAATCATAATGAAAGTTTTACAATGTGAAGGCTGTACGCACACCCGTTCTCGTAATGGCGTTTGCCAAACTGCCCAATGGTTCTTATTCCACTTTACATGAAAATAATCAGTGGGGTAATTGAAAGACCTTACCGTAATTAAAACTGTCAATTAATAAAAACGCTGAACTCAGGTTAGCTGATCTTTTGTTTTGGTAAAAATACGAAAATACGGTTACATGTATAGCTCTGAATATGACGACACAGTAAAAGTATTGAAAAGCAGGTGGCTTGTTTCGTTGACGGATAAAACGTGAAGAACGTGCAACAGAAATGGACGTATTGTGGACAACGGAAGCTATTGATGATTTGATCGGCAATCAGATTGTACCCAGTGAGTACTTATGGAACTCGAACTAACTTGTTAGGCTTGTGACAGTGTTTACTTCTTGAGAAATCAACTTAAAAGTAACCATATTTACACTTTTCATCTCATGTATTTTAATTGTTTGAGGGTCTCGAGGGGTAGTTTGGAATAATCATTTCCATAATCAGATAATGATAAGCATGGTATCGAACATTAAAAAAAACGCAACTACTTACTATGAAGTTGTGACATTTCTTCTAATAACACAAAGCAAAAATAAGAGGCTTAATTAATATGGACAACTATCTTATTTGTTTGTTAAGGTGTCAGTATAGCATTTACACAACTAGCCTTATAAATAAGACCTAAATATTAGACATCTAGATGTGTAATATCTATGTCTTTTTGTGTGGCTATATAGCACATCTAGCACAACGTACAGAGTTAATTCCTTCATCTTAGCCCTATACGTCCCGCCTATATCTCAACACATGGTGACAGTTGGAAATTGATCCGCCACTATCGCTGTCCTCTAAAACATATATATGATTTTGCTATGTTTTTTTTTTAAATACACTGAAAGCAAGGACTAGTATTTTATCAACCTGCAATATTTATTTTCTAACGGTGTTCAATCTTATTAGCAAAGGGAGAAAACTTAAACATGTCGACTCGGGTGAGAAACTCGAATAAAACTTTATTTAAACGTCAGGAAAGAAAGTAGGGGCGATATTATTGTGACTTTTATATTTAAAAAAATAAACAGAGAAAAATCAGATGTTTTGAGTGGCCGACGATAGCGACGGATCAATTTCTAACCTTCACCATGGGTTGAGATAAATAGGACTAAGGAATAAGCCTATATTATATAGGCCTAATTCCTTCCTCTTAGCACTGCAAAATAAACCCACAGTGAAGGATGGAAATCCATCCTGAACAAACATATTTGATTGTTTTCAGTTGTTTTCTCATACCTCGCAATATATTTGCAGGGGTATCTTAAAATCGGTGCAGTCTCTCTGTCTGTCCGTCCGTCTGTCTGTCTCCATTCATATTGCAAGCTCAATAGTACTCCAAAAGTACTCCATATATCGAGTTGTCATTTATTTTATTTAACAGGTGACATTTTGGGACTGTGCACCGCCATGGTGATTGCTTGTAACATTCTTGAAAGTTTGTCCGTCCGTCCATCTGCCCATCAATTGCCTTTACTCTGCCTTCTGTCATATATACCAAGTACTATCTAAAAAAAAGTACTCAATGTATCCAGTTCAAACTTGTTTCATTTAACAGCAAATATATTGGTACTGTGCACTGTTATGGTGCTATTCATGTTACAGTCTTGGAAATTTGTCTGTCTGTCCATCCGTCGCCTCCAATCTGCCTCCTGCCATGTTCTGATATCTGTCCCCAAAAATTACTCAAAGTTTAAAGATGTACTTTGTTTTATGATGCCCCCCTGCTTTAGAAAATGTTGGATTATCTTTATCTGAGACAGCTTCATTTATTTTATACATGTGTATTTGTAGATAAATCCTTTCCAAACATTCCACCTAAATTGGCTGACACTGAAAATATTAAATACTAAAAACATGTACATTTATTAAATATATTTTTATTGACCCAGAATTTTGGAACACATCCAGTGTGGTGCATTACAGTCTTGTAAAGAGAATTGTTGATACTATTGAAAAAGGAAGAAAATCTTCTGTCCAGAACACTTTCAGTAATGCACTATTGCTATTAAGGCCAAAGATACCAGCTCAACAAATACCTCGCTACTTCAATGTTAAACGAAAAATTCAATCCAAATCGTTTGACCCAAATGAAGTTGCAACGTTCCTCCTGGAGACACCTGTGAAAACATCCATTGGCAATTTGTGTGACAAACTGGGTATCACACGTGAACATCTGTCCGGTAAAAAACTGTGTCCTGAAAGTGTAACTTCGTTTGGCTTAAATAATGCCATCATTCTCGAACTTCGCAATTTTTGGGTGAGACAAAGATATACATGGAAAGTATTTTGCAAGTGGCTTTTTTCATTAAACTTATGTAGCGAAGAGCTACCTGAAAATGTCATAAGGCAAAAAGTGAATAGTCTGCATAACATATACACGAGGTTGTCTAGAAACCATCGAAAGAGTGAACTGGACTCCTTCCTGGAACAACCTTTTAAGCTACCAGATTGCACTAGGAGTGTACCACCATTGGTAACAGAAACGTTAGGCCAACTTACTAGACCTGCAACAAGTGCCCACGTTCTACCGGAGGCTACAGTAACTAAAACACTACCAACTGAAAAGAACAGGAAAGTAAAACAAAAATTAGACCAGGTTCGCAGTGATTTTCGCAAGTTTAAAAAAAACACTAAACGGAAATTTGCACGCCAAATATCAAAGATCAACCAGCTATCGAGAAATCTGACAGCCATAAAGCTTAAATACCAACAGAAAATGAGTGCAAAGAGGAAGCTGCTCCACCAACGAAGATATTTTTATAATAAATACAAGAGTAATGTTGGTGAAATTAAGCGTCTTAAGGTTAGTGGAAACAATTACGAGGCCTACTGTAAGTTCACATTTTCTCCTTTTTTGTTACGTTTTTGTGCATCATTTATCTTGTTTATAGGACTACTAGTTATAGCCCCCAAAAAGAAGTAATTGGAAAATTTAAATTGCTTAATACGGCATGATGTATCGGCTTTAACATTGCATTGGATGTTGAAGTGCTCAGTTTGATATGGTGACTCAGTTACTGTGCAATGTTGAGAATTTTACTCTGGCTTCAAAAACAGATTTAATTGACACCAATCCAAACAGTAGGGGTGTAACAAGGCATAAAACATACCAGATTTTTAATAGCTACCCATCCTTGTGTATCTGTTGTTGCAAGTAGTATGTATTTACTTTGTGAAACTCCAGTTGGAATAATGCTCCTTGTTCAGATAGAATGCTGTTAAAAGAGTATTTGAAAAACATAAAACGCTTATATTTATGAACCAAGAACTTAAAATGTGTTAAGTGTGTAACCCTAAATACAGCTTACCAGTTTTATGACAGGCCATTGGCAGCCATTAGTAATTTGATACTGGGCTAAGTATCTACATCTAATACTTTCTGAAGTGCACCCTTTGAAACTCAGAAACGTTGTTGAATGACTTTTTCAGATGATAAAGTATTGTATGTATGTGTTCTGTATACCCATACATTCCATAAATACAATGCAATATGTCAGGGCCTTACAAAAAGTACATTCGCAGAGGAGTATTTCCATGTTCACACAGTGTTCTGTAATGCAATAGTTTTTCGCATCAGTCTGTGTCTACTGTGATAGCCAAATAAGTGGTAATTGACACCCCTACTAAATTACTATCCAAATCAAATGTCATTCATGAGCACTTCTGTTCCATTGTTATGTGCTTTAGTAATGTAAAAATAATTATGATGTAACGCCATTTACAAAATGATCTATTGCTGGATGCTTTACAGTGGTTACATGGATAACTTACAGTGGTTACATTGCTCACAAATTCAAATACAATATTGCACTTTTGGTCGACATTTAAGTTCCTTTATGGCAAATTAGTAACTGCCTTTTTTTATCAGGCTGACAAAGCATCTTTGGTAATGCAAATGAAAGACAAAGACCAGGAAATAGACAGGTTGCTGGGGAGATTAGAAGACTCGCTAAATAATCAATTTGAAATAGAAACCATTGTGGAGGGAAAGTTTAGTTGTAATGTTCGACAAACAATAATATCCTTATATCATCTGGGTGTTAGCACCGTGAAAATGGCAACAGTGATTCGAACAGTTGCCCAAAACCTGTTCCAAACTGATCTGCAAAGACTTCCATCTGAAACCACAATTAAGAACATGATAGAGGAAGGGGGGGTTATTGCCAAAGTGCAGGTGGCTGAAGCTGTTATGAGTAACAGCAATTCCACTCTGCACTTTGATGGTACTTCGGATCATCAACGACATTTTCTAGGATATCAACTTCATGTGGAAGATAACAGCCAGACATACACTTTATCAATGAAAGAAGTAACGAGATCTGACTCACACACCACACTCAACGAATTTCACAACACCATTGTTGAATTTGCTAGCCTTCTGGCTAAGGACAAAGCTGAAGAAACAAAATTAACAACCAAAATGATGATGTCTGTCAAAAATTTAATGACAGACCAAGCACAAGTCAACAAAAAATTCAAAGATGACTTTGAAAAACTACGTTTGGAAATGCTTAGTAAAACAGAAGACAACTGGGCAAATATCTCACCAGATAAGCAGGGCAAACTTGTCCATCTTAATCAGTTTTTCTGCTTTATGCATGTATTACTTGGTCTTTGGGATGCCACTGAGAAGGCATTGCTGGAGTATGAGAAAATTCTTATGGTGGATGGCGTTAATCAGCTGGGTAGGGCTTCAACAATAAGCACCAGTGGCGATTTGCCTGTAGTTGTTGAAGCCATCAATGCCACTTGCTCCCTTCTGACACCCAGTGGTCACCCAGCAGCGGGTCTTCCTGAGGATTTCAAAGCCTGGATGACTTCGCAAGGTAAGAAGATTAACTTTGTGAAGAATGTTAGGAACAGGTTTAATGTAGCGTTTGCCAATGCCGCAGCTTTGTGGATACACCATGAGGAAATTCTTGAGTTCTTAGCACAGCTACCACACAAAAATCGTCTGGCATCTGTTGTCGAACTTGACATACAAGACCAAAAGTTAATGTCGATTATTCGGTCCGTAGGCTTATTTTATATTTTCATTTCTCAACCTTTTGAAGCCAAGGTATTGGATGCTAAACACATCTTAGATCTAAATCCCTTTGTTCGCAAGTTGCAACAGGAAATGGAAATGATAAGTTTAAATCCGTGGTCCATTATGAATAACACCTGTCATGGAGCACTACCAGAATACCAAAGTTTACTACCAGATATTAACAGCAGTCACGGTGATTTAGAGCTCACCATGGAGGCCCTAGGGTTAATTTCTACATATTGTCTTGTGACATACACACGCCAGGTTGGCTCACATCTACCAGGAGGTGATCATCACTCAGCAGAGGAGGAAGTAAGGCAACAATCCATGTCTGTTACACCCCACAACTTGATAAGTGAATCCAACTTTGCTTTCCTAAAATACCTACGCCAAATAAGGCCGAATGCCACCATGGACAATTTGGAAGCTACAGTCTTATGGACTTACAACGGATCGGCAGGTTGGCTTCAAAGCCTTTCACCACAAAAAAAAGCTGCCCTGTTTAAATATGCACAATTGAAGGCACAGGTCTTTAAAGTCAAACTCAAAGAAAGGCGAGAGACCCTTAAACATCAAAGGGTTAAGGCACTGCAAGAGAAAGCCCATCAAAAAGAACTGAAGGAAAACAGAGTCACACTTGGTGTACAGAAAAGCTTGGATGAAGTCGGTGTAGCTGGGGGTCAATGTAAATGTCAAGACGATATAGATTGCATGCTAACGTCAATCTGTAACCCTAAAGATCTGCAGCTAGCACTGAAAGCTCAAATTCGATTTTACAAAAATGTGATGAAGATATCAGGCCTTGAAAAACACCTCCTTCAGTTCAGTTCCAAAGGAAAACTATATTCAAATCAGCAGCTGACCAAAAACCTTAGGGCGATTGTAGAAAAACACCAGGGAAGTATTGATAATACATGTGAAGCAGCCACATCTTCCTTCCCATCGGCAGAAGTGCGGGAACATAAATTGACACAAGCCCGTAAGAAAATCTTGGTAAACTATACTAGAGGAAAGAAGTCTAAAGGGGCCAATTCAGTTTTGTCAAGTCAAAGATCGGTTTTTCCAGATCCTGTTGGAAAACGTTTCCGTCACAAGTGGAAACTAAACAACCGATTCAAGTGGTATGCTGGGACGGTGATAGGCATATGTTGTGCAAATGAATGTGCAACATATTCAGATGATGAAACCCCAGATTCCATAACATCCGGCTTATATACATTGTATAGTGTCAAATATGATGATGAGGAGGAAACATGCAATCTCCACTTGGAGAAAGACTGGTTCCGTGGAGAATTGGAGTTTAATGAAGGAACTGGTAACTAAAATTTAAAACTCCAGTCTGGCACTTCATCGTTGAATTAACACTATGTTCAGCACAATTATTGAAAGAATCACTGTTTTTCAAATGCACTTTTCTATGCATTCCTTACAACTTTTTTCATTTACATAACACCATACACATGGATAGTATTCTGTTTATCCTTCAAAACCCTCACATGTTTTGTTTTACACATTTTGTCCCCAATTTAAACCATTTCCACAAACTTTTACAGGAGCACATTTATCAGATCTAACATTGGTACTTGCAGGATATTATTTTCTTTCACAAAGTATTTATAATGCAGACTATGCATACTAACTTCATATTGAGATCTATTCAATAACTTGTCTGTGGACTTTCTATGGAACATGAGGTGATACATTGTTTAAATGAATGACAAGTATGTGCCAGTATTATGCATGTTTAGAGATACATGTTGGAACATATAAGTCAAACAGTAACAGGAGTGTCAAGTTATAAATTAAAATTGCTAAATAAAGTCGCACATATGTTGCTCAGTAGATCTTCATCTCCACTTATGCGGGTGGTTGGAGGGAGCTCCATGTTGCCCTGGTGCTCTCAGATCTATAAAGAGGAACAGGAAACCAATCCGTCCGTGGTGTCTGTATAGTGTCCTGTATTTGTTCCGTCCTGTCTTTGGTTGTTGCCAGTGGTGTCTAGGGTGGTTTCTTTCACCCATTGGGCTGGCGCGTCGTCATATAAGTGAAATACCCTTGCATACGACATTAAACCCCAATCAAACAAACAATCATCTCCACTTGTAAAGGGTAACCTACATACTTATTGCGATTTTGTATTAAATCGCAATACAAATGGGATGGGAACTGTATGATGAAAATATAGTTGGCATACATAGATATAAAGGCATATAGGTTAAAAGTAATTAAGCCAAACTCAACAATGGTATTTTAAAGAAAAAGGAAATATCACTCTGTCTGTAAACGAAGAATAGTAACACCTAAGAGTCATTTCATATAGATAAATTAGGCACCTTATCTGGCTCTTTTTGGTGTCATGTATGCCATTAGTTGAAGTATGTGTAATAGCATTTGCTTTCCTCAAAACGTTTTTATCTGTTAATTACATGTAGCATAAGTTTGGTCAATTTCATTTGACAATGTATAGATTAATAATATTCTGGAGATGTCATCACACATACTATGTGGCAGGTAGGTTTATAGTTTTTCGTTCTGAACTTAATGATCATTTCCATTTCAAATCTGTTTCAGAGCTGCAGTGACACTTTGTTGGATGCCATACTAGATTCTTGAAACCTTGTATATATGTACATGTAAGTTTTATTCGTTTGATTTCCTTTCTGCTTCTGCAGAATAAAAACAAGTGTAGAATCACTATAGCTGCGACATTAGGCTCTTCTTTACTGGACAGGGGCTAATTAGAATGTCAGCAGATTAAGTAGCCCTATTGCAAAATGTGATATTTAAGAAGTGCTCTATGTTGCTTTAAGGAATGACAGCTATATATCGGTTGATCATTGCTTGGTCTTAAATCAATGTGTCAAAAAAGATCCAGAAATATTTGTTTCCATGGAAACCTGAAATTTGTTTGGAATGATCTCATTTTCAATAGGAGTATAGTTTAGCATCGTATTAAGCTGTATTCTAAATTTAAACTTTCTATCTTAAGCGGTTTGGCTTCTATCCTGTTCACGTCGTCATGAGGGAAAGTTGGACCGACCGACCATCCGACCGACCGACAGACAGAGTGACTTATAGAGCTGCTTAGTCGCAGCTAAAAATACAGTGACCTAAAAAAACCGTTAATGCTTATTTACTCTTTTTATACGCCCGGTGTAAATCGGTCGTATTATGGTATGATCAGCGTCCGTCCGTCCGGTAGTTTCCAATCCGTTTCCGGAGCAGAACTCGAAAACTATTAAGCCAATCTTTATGAAACTCTGTAGGCACATTAACAATTAACGGTAGTTGTGCCTTTCGCTATTGCGGATTCATCATTTTAAAAATCTATCCGTCTGTCTGTCCGTTCGTCCGGATGGCTCCAATCCGTTTCCGGAGCAGAACTGGAAAACTATTAAGCCAATTTTTATGAGACGTCGGTAGGCACATTAACCATAAACTGTAGTTGTGCGTTTTGCTATTACGGATTCATCATTTTAAAAATCGGTCTGCATGTCTGTCCGGATGGCTCCAATCCGTTTCCGGAGCTGAACACGATAACTATAAAGCCAATCTTTCTGAAACTTGGTAGATACATTAACCATCAACTGTAGTTGTGCCTTTTTCTATTATGGATTCATCATTTTAAAAACCAGTCTGGATCCATCCAAATCATTACCAAATTCATTAACACTGTATAAAAAATTCCATGGTTATCATAGTTCGACTGGTACCCAAATCAATTTCCCTCTTTTTTGCATTCTTCCTTAGAACATGGCAAGTCAATCTTTATGAAACGTGGTAGGGACATTAACCATAAACTCTAGTTGTGCCTTTTGATATTACGGAATCATTATTTTAAAAATCTGTCCGCTCGTCTGGATGGCTCCAATCCGTTTCCGGAGCAGAACTCGAAAACTGTAAAGCCAATCTTTCTGAAACTTGGTAGGCACATTTATCATAAACTGTAGTTGTGCCTTTTGCTATTACGGATTCATCATTTTAAAAATCTGTCTGTCCGTTCATCCGGATGGCTCCAATCTGTTTCCAGAGCAGAACTCGAAAACTGTAAAGCCAATATTGTTTAAACTTGGTAGGCACATTAACTATTCACTATAGTTGTGACTTTTGCTATTACGGATTCATCATTTTAAAAATCAGTCCGTCTGTCTGTCCGTTCATCCTGATGTCTCCATTCCGCTTCCAGAGCAAAACACGATAACTATAAAGCCAATCTTTCTGAAACTTGGTAGGTACATTAACCATCAACTGTAGTTGTGCCTTTTGCTATTATGGATTCATCATTTTAAAAACCAGTCTGGATCCATCAAAATCATTACCAAATCCATTAACACTCGGTAAAAAATTCCATGGTTACCAAAGTTCGACTGGTACCCAAATCAATTTCCCCCTTTTTTGCATTCTTCCTTAGAACATGGCATGCTGCATGTCATTGTCTGAAAGGTCTTGGGTTACCATGGTCACCCCACGACGGCGTATGTTGGGTTTACTAAAACTCTTGTTCCAATACGCTTTAGCCTGCTATTTTCGGTTTATTAAGGCATTGGCTTTCAGAACCATATCACCCAGTTACAACACCCGTGTTTTGATCCCATCGATATATTATGCCGTAGTGATAATGTCACGCCGTCCGTCCTTTCGTCCGTATAGAGGGCGTGATATAAACAATACCACTTAGCACAGGTTTTCAAATTTTAGAAACACATTGGGCTTGTACTAAGCTACATACCTATTCAAAGTGGGGCCATTTCAATCAAATTTCTGGATTCTATGGCAACATAATGATACATAATGATATAATAGAATACCAGACGACGTGAACACGTTTAAAACCATACCGCTTGACGCAGGATCTTCAAATTTTGGAAACACATTGGACTTGCACTGAACTATATTCCTATTAAAAATGAGATCATTTTAATCACACTTCTGGTTTCTATGGCAACATTATGATACATAATAATGATAATAGTATACCAGACGACGTGAACACATTTAAAACCATATCACTGAATGCATGGTATTCAAATTTTGGAAACGCAATCGGTCTTGCACTAAACTATATTCCTTTTTAAAATGGGGCCATTCCAGTAAAATTTCTGCTTTCCATGGCAACATAAAGATACATAATCATAATAGTATTCCAGACGACTTGATCACGTTTAAATGTCATTAAATATAGCGACAAACAAAACACCGGGAACGTTTTTGAGATCTGATTTCAATTAGATTGAATTAAGAGGTATTCATTGCTTCGGCCCACATGCCTTGCCCTTTCTCATTAAGTGGCATTTATAAGTCGGGGGTACATAAAACATGGAAAAACTCAGTATGGATAACAACTTCTTAATTACTGTCATACTTGACAGTCTTTTTCTTTGGCAGAATTGATGATAAAAATTTGAATTCTTCATTGCTGGACACCGCAGTCACCGGACCTCAACAACATCGAGATGTTGTTTGTGTCAATACACAATGTCAAAGTCGTAAACAATGCAAGCTCAACAAACATGACATACAGCTATTACGAATCAATTCGAAGTGGATTAAAATGAGAAAAATGCCGTTTTTGGTGGTTTGTGTAGGTAATAAAACTTTTGAACACACTGACAAATCATTGGTTCGTCTGAATCTCCGGGAACCAGTCTTTGTTAGCTGAAAAGAAGATTCATCTCTGAAGATAGTTTTCAAAATCGTCCTGCTTTATTAGTCAACAGTTGGCACACACAAGACGCTTCACCTTGTTTACAGGGCGAATAAGCTGACAGTACCTGTTAAAAGAGAACAATTAAAAATATATAGAGGATATAACATGGGATTTCTTAAATCATTGTGTTAATCGAGCCTTTACGAAGGTACTTCAGCTTTCAAAAAAAAATTACATTATTTATTTATGGGGTGGTTTATCTAGGGTTTTTTTCTTTATCCATCCGATTTCAGCAATCGCATTCCTCACAAGTTCTCTTCCAACGATGACTTTGAACATCTCTACGAGGTTTTGTCCCGTGGTAACCATGTGGATATTCCGTGGCATATGCAAATACTTATGCCGGGATATTTAACAAGTGATATACACAGGAACTTTCCACGGTATATACACAAGAAGTCTATACGTCTTTAAGACTGGATATACACAAGAATTGTACACGTCTTTAATACGTGATATTTCTACGTCATGCGTTCTGGGAGTTTACTCGTTTAACTAGAAGAAACAGGATGCAAGTCTTATATACTGCCATCGACAATGGGTGTCTTGAGTCAGCGATTTGAAAAACTGTTGATGCGTTGAAATAATTACATGCATGGCGGTTACGCTGTACAGACGAGGTAAATACACAATACTGATGTAAACTCATGTTATGCTATGACTTTGACGTTGAAAATTAACCAATACGAAAATATTTTAAGACATAGCGACTGCTGGAGTCATAAAGTGAAAGCCACAACAATTCCCTTTTTTTCGCTGGTTCCCTTCACGAGAAATTAATCACGTGGTGTTCACATGGTTTTATAGTGGTTCCATTCACGACAAGTTAACCACGTGGTATTCACATGGTTTTCTAGTGGATCCAGGCACAACATATTCACCACGTGGTATCCATGTGGTTTTCTGGTAGGTCCACCAGTTCCCCAATAAACCATGTGGTTTCCATGTGTTGTGCCCGCTGTGCTGCCAGTCGGCATCTAACATTCACCATATTTATATTGAATAAATGAAGAGAAAAATTTGATTGCCTCCCCTGGATTAGAATCCGAGACTTTTGGGTTACGGGCACAACACTTAACTGAGCTACAGAGGCTCACGTCAGATTCCCGAATTCTAGTCCAGTAAAGACAACAATTTTCTCTCTACATAAAGCATGGACAACAAGGATGCCATCTATTTGATCTAGTTATTACTCAACATTGATTTTGGTTGAACAAAGTTCTGGCATATATAAAAATATTGAATAAATGAACAGAGACAATGTGTTTACCTCCACCGGGATATCTATTTATAGATTTTAATTAATGGTTGCTGATAATTCCGTGGGAGTTTTTCTACATTGCACATCTGCTTAGAAAAGAATGTTGTGTAAAGGCTGAAAAGGAACCAAAGTACAGCCTGGTCAAGGTAAGATAAAATACAAAGAGCTAATTTGCATAGTTCTGTGAAAGCTTTAATTTGTTGGGCAGCTACACACCTGGAATAATGTTTAAAAATCCTATTTTGTACAGCAACCATGACAAAAAAAAAAGGTAATTTGCATAATTTATGTAAAGTTTGCACAGTTCCATGAACGTCCGTCTACGGTGCACATCCACTTACATAGAAAAACGTTTTATGCAAAATATAAAATCTTAAATTGAAAACCAACCAAGATAAAGACCGCAATCAAATAGGCTGATGTATATGTTTTCCCTGTAAATGAGGCAAATCAAGAGAGATACATATAATCAGAGTAAAAGTTTGGCTTTAGTGAATTCCGTTCGAAGCATTTAATTGGCGGATAAGTTCAGACACAGGAATACACGGAATGACGCCCCTTTGCTGTGTTTACAGAGGAGGCAGGCATAACTTCTTTTGAGGTCGGCTCACTCCTGGTTATATAGAGCCGTCGCTTGTACGATATGTTTTGGTTTGCGGTAGTTTCAAATTTAATCTGATAAAAACTTGATACACATTTCATGCATATTTACATGTAATCTGTAACATTTAATTTCTATGAAATTGTTTGTCTCTTTTTTTGTATGAATATAATAAGTAGGCTACCGGTACGAAAATATGCAAGAGAAACGTCTGCAATGCTGTTAGAGCCAGTAGTGTAGAATTTCCCAGTAGTGTAGAAATCGACCAGTAGTGTAGACAAAATCAACCAGTATAGTGTAGACAAAATCAACCAGTAGTGTAGAATTGACCAGTAGTGTAGAAAAAATTAACCAGTAGTGTAGAAATTTG
>JAVFBX010255684.1:0-19191 GCA_034783855.1 Mopalia kennerleyi | reverse complement strand
TGTCTGGTTTTTTTTTTATTTGACACATTTTGACCGCGAAGGGGCCGACCTACCTTAAAGGGCTTTATTTTATGAAAATATAGTGATCCGTTTTTAAATGAAAAAACCCTACAGCATGGCGTCAAACGTCAGCCGATCCGGTGTCCTGGTCAATTCGGACACCAAGCGTACTATGATCGTTCTTGATATCAATTGCGATATCCGTTGGACTGACGTACCGTCATATACAGTTAGGTGAATTAGCCTTTAATTTAACGTTAAACCCTGTCGGTTAAACTTATGCTTACCTGCATTTCGTACAACAACACAACTTCACCAAAAGCGCCAATGGCATGAGGAAGAAACTCTTCCCCCGCAAAGTACAAATGATACAGAATCTCCCACCATCTCAGGCTTGGTCTGATCCAGCACACAAACCGGAGTATACAAAGCTAGCATCAGGTAGATGAGCCTTAAAGTTGAACAGAATGTCCCTAGTCCAGCTGCTTTTGTGGTTGCAGAGGAAGCTGCACTTTCTGGGTATGGAATCTACTTAACAGTTTGGATAGTGCCTAATATTTATCTCATGAAAAATCTATTGCAGCAAGATTCTCATAAGAAACATATTGAAAAATTGTCTAAATGTAAAATCAGGCAGCTTGTGATACAATGGACAGCCATTTTTAATTTATGTTAGTACGGTACAGTCCAAATAGCTTCAAATGAAAAATATTCGTCTTGACTAAAGCTGGTGACATCTACATGGAAACGTTGGGCATTTTCGTTTCAAAACGGCCCGATTTTGTGGCGCAAATAAAAAATCTGCACCAATGGTAGTCTTTCAGGTTTTATTTAAATGGGTTTCATCATATAGGGGATGAAACTTCAAGGCTCACCAGTCTACTCGATTATCATACGCTCATAACATACAGCGGTTTTTTAACAAATTTATATACACCTTCATTTACCCGCTGATTGATGCATAGCGGGCTTCTGACAGACGCCGCTGTCGAACGCCTGTAGACTATATCCAATATTATGCCTGTATGCCGTTTCGAGTCAAAACCTTCATACCAACGCTGATTGGATGACAGCAACAACTCCACAATCCCCGCGACGTGCTAAACCTTGACCTGCTCATTAGATAAGAGGTCAACAAAATGCAAGCGAAACGTGCATACTCTTCATCTTCACTTTTCGCAACATGGCAACGAAACTATTCGCATTTTCTTCATAAAAAAACTGCCAAAAAGGGAAAAGACATGCATGTGGTATTTAGATATTCTTTTCAGGAGAATAACTAAATAAAAACGTCTGTGATAACTAGTGTCGGTCGGCCGGGGGATATAAATGGTTTCGTTTTCCAGATCGTTCTGTTCGTACTATACTGCCCAAACAATCATTATTGTCCACCATTGTTTTAGGACGATGGTACTTAGAAATGCTACACGGTGTTCGTCTGTCCGTCCGCCCGTCATGTACAAATGTTTGTGAACACTAGCTTGAAAACAAATTCACCGATTAACTTCAAGCTTAGTATGTAGCTTCCTCCTGTTAAGACGACAGATAGGATTGCATTTCACCAAAGTCAATGAAGCAAAATGACCGTTATTACATAATTTTAAAATATTCATGCCTGTCTATAGTCTTCTCCTACTTAGACAACAGATGGGCTTGAATTTCATCAAATTCCGTAAAACAAGATGGCCGCCATTGCATTATTTTACAATGTTCATGTCTATACATTTATGTTGTGAATACGATCACTGTAACAAATCACGGATTATCTTGAAAAATAGCCCACTATTATTAAGACAACGGTGGGATTGCATTTTCTCAAATTACGTAAAACAAAATGGCCGACATTGCATCATTTTACAATATTTACGCATTTGTGTTGTGAACATGTAAATTTTGAAAACACATTTACTCAATAACCTTAAACTTTTCCTGTAGCTTACCCCCATTAAGACAGAATCGGATTGCATTTCACTAAATTCCGTAAAACAAAATGGCCACCATTGTGTCATTTTACAATAGTCACTCATGTTTTGTGAACATGATATATTGAGACAAATTCCCTGATTACCTTCGAATGTAGCTTTCTTCTATTAATGCGAAGAATAGGATTGCATTTCACCATATTACGCAAAACAATTTGATCGCCATTGCATAATTTTTCAATATTTACGCATTTGTGCTGTTAACGTGATCATTTCAGGAGTAAACTCACTGATTCACTGGAAACGTGTACTGTACTTCCTCTCCTTAAGAGAACGAATTGGTATCGATATCACCAAGCTCAATAAAACAAAAATGGCCACTTTTGCATAATTTAGCAACATTTACGTCTGTAAATGTATGTGTTGTGAGAACAAATTCACGGACTTGTTCCAAACTTAGAAAATAGTTTTCTTCAATAAAGAACCATATGGGATTGCATTTTATCTTATTCCGCAAACCACAATGGCCCCACCCAAATTCAGAAATTAACTTCAAACTTCGCTTTTTCTGTTAATACCATAGATATTATATTACCACTAGATTTCACAAAAAATTAGCCGACATTGCTTATTGTACCAAAACGGCGGTACACACCATAAACTGAGCTTGTTTATATACATGTTTTATTTATTAATAGGAATTTGGTCCATGAATTTGTATTTGTATTGAATTCCGTTTGTTGGCTTAAATCAGGTACAATCAATACTCATTTTTTTTACAGTGATAAAGGAATAAATAAAGCATTTAAAGGCAAAGACAACTGTTTTTCACCCTAAACTTATTATTTTTTTGCATATTTTCAAAGACAAACATCTGTATTGTACTTGCATTTGAGTAAGCATAGCCGTTAATTAGTTTAGTTAATTTAACAGGCGGGACTGACGTCATTGTTCGAAAACACGGTTGGTCACCAGTGTGTCCGTTTGCTTATGGATGCATTAGAAGGCATCTGTAACAACACGGCGTATACACAAGCTTGGTCATCCAAGCGCAATGTTAATCTGTTGTATACATATCTAAATAACTCTTTGAGTAACACATACGTTTAGCATGTTTCCAGTTTTAAAAAAATCAGGTTTTTACTATACCGGGTGGATATGTACAAGAGGCTGTTTGTTGTTGTCGTTTCGCTTGGGGACGGAACCCTCACTTTTGGTTTCATGTGGCAGCGTCCACCAGTGAATGAAGTAAGGAGACTAGATGGTATAGCTACCGTGTTTTCGAATAATGACGTCAGTTCCGCTTTTTAAATTAACTAATTAACGGCTATACTAATTCGATTGCAAGTGCAATACAAATGGTTGTCTTTGGAAATATGCGATAAAAATAATAAGTTTATGTCGAAAATCAGTTGTGTTACCCTTTAGCAGTTCACGTTACTACTATATGTGTATTAGCAGTACGGCCGATCACTTGCAATGTACCTGTAACGGAGAGAGCCGAGTGATGTTCTAGTTTGTGGGCGAATCAGTCGCTGCTTTAACTGACCCAAATGCTGTGAGCGAATCAGTCATTTCTCTTACTGACCTAAGTGCTGTGAACCAATCAGTCGCTGCTCTTACTGACCTAAATGCTGTGAACGAATCAGTCGTTGCTCTTACTGACCTAAATGCTGTGAGCCAATCAGTTGCTGCTCTTACTGACCTAAGACTATGAGCCAATCAATCGCTGCTCTTACTACCCTTAATGCTGTGAGCCAATCTGTCGTTGCTCTTATTGACCTTAATGCTGTGAGCCAATCTGTCGCTGCTCTTACTGCCCTTAATACTGTGAGCCAATCAGTCGTTGCCCTTAGCCTACAGCCCTAAATGCTGATTCCAAAGAAAATAGAAACACCTGTATACGTCTAACTACGTGTTTAGTGGCAATGTCGGTCGTGTTACTTGCTCCATTATCGAATAGCCTGAACTTTCATTGCTATGGAACTAATACGCACATTTTTGGTGCAGTATAATTATGTTGATATGTATAGGTCTGCATCCAAACGCAATAAATCTACTCTTATCAAATACATGAGCTTATATGTAAAATTTAATTGGCTTGTTTTCGCTGATATAACTATATCCCATAGCTGGTGTAAAACGATGACATGCTATTGAAAAACTCCTATCAAAGACATACATGCGTTTACGTCTTATATCAGATTGGTTCATTTTCGTTGATATGAATGTATTCCACAGACGATGTAATACTATAAACGACTTTTTTCATGATCACCCATTGTCCAGAAAAGAACAACAGGGGACGGGGGATCACAAATTTATTGATAAACTTTTGTTTTACATAAATTGAAACCTAATGTATTGTCTAGTACTAACAATGTGACAAGGGTGTGCATGATATCGTTGAAGAAGAATAAACAAGTGTTTTATCTTTTTTAAAATATATATGAAGTTGCAATTGATATATAACATTTGTGTCGCTTTTTCGCCATATAATTGTCTTATAAAAACCAGCTGTAACCTTTGGCTGGAAACACCAGATACCAGCGATTATGCTCAGGGAAAGAGAAAGTATCTGTTCTCAACCGATAACTATAGAAATCATAGAGACAGATGAATCCTTTGAGTTAGCCAAGCTGGTACAGAACTAGCCGCTATAAGAGCGTGATTATACTGTCCATGCTACCACTAACTCATCCTAAAAGCCACAGCTGATTTCGCGGAGCTTTGAGGGTGGCAATATACAGAAAAAGCCGAAGAGTGAAGGCTATGAACTTTATTATTCAAGAAACATCTGTGTGTGACGCAAACTTCCAGTTTTTTCACCTCTTCTATAACAAGAAGTGTATGGCGAATTGCCAGCTATCTCAAAAACAACATGTCATATTCGTGGAGTTGATTTACGACTTAAGGATGTGATATCAACTATTAGTTCTCAACACTTCTACAGGTGTTCTCACATCTTCTACAGGTATAGAAGCATTTGTGAACAGGTAGCAACTGTTGTCCACGTATATGTATCATAAATCATGGTGTGTTACTACTACAATGACCTACATTTCAACTGAATGGAATGGCCAAAAATATAAAAGCTTAACAAAAATTATAAACTAAAGTTAAAACAGCTTAAAAATGCCTACCCCTATTCTAATAAATAAATATTATTATTAGAATAAGCGTCCATACTTTATCTAGTTACAAAGTGTGTAATTATTGACGCATTAAAATGTATGTTATAACACATTAATCTAGGGATAAAAAGGATTTGACATCTCGATGCTCCAAATAAATCGCAGATGTAATAACCGCGGCGTTTAGCAGACATGGTCTACTAATTGACAACAAAATTGAAGCTTGTGCATAAACTTAAATCTATTCTGAGACTAACATGTCCATATCGAATAAACATCTCTTGGCGTAACTTAGAAACTTTAACCCGCAGCATCAATAAGATTTTAGAGATTCACAACTTCCCTTACAAATTCGCAACATTTACACGAGTGAAAACCACGGCTGCTCTGCATGCTGTGCGCCACTGTAACTCAGCTGAGTACATAGCGTTGGCCTTGCTAGTCAGAATCTCGTGATTCGAACCCCGATGAAGGCAAATAAATATCTCTTCGTTTAAAAAAAATACATAAAGGTATACAATTAACTTGGGTATATTTATTCCGTGATACTTCGCACGTATGTCTGATAAGAAGAGTTCCTAGGTGATGACCCGAATCTGGAGGTACCTGTATATCAGCACGGTATAGTGATGTACTGGTCTGGGGAGGGCTTTACGACCATCTAAATTCTTCAACGTCAAAGGCTTATCTGATACTTTATCAAAGGGTCATTATTCATACATTCAGTCTCGAAATATTACTATCAGACAGCCCTAGAATTCAAGAAAAAGGTATGTGGTTTTACCGACAACCAGAGCCTAGAGACAGAACCGAAGGGCATTGAAAGGGTTCCGGGACTTGCAGAAAGAGAGTAGGACCAGGGAAGATGCCCGATGCTGAGAAACGTTTTATCATCTGATTAAATTCTTCATGACCAGAAAAAATAAGGCATTGTATTTTATAGTCGATTACCTTTTTCCAAAAGTGGAAGAGGTTTTATTTTGCTGCCGCTTACACTGTGTAATATATGTTATACACGATTTTGGAATTTGGTATGTTAATTATATTCATGTGTTCATTGAAATCAGCTGTGTTACACTATACTGCTTCTAATGCAATAATACCGGCAAGATTATAGAAGATAAATAAATCAGTCATGCAGTTACGAAGACGACCTCAAATTAGACATCAGCGCCTTATCAGTAATGGATTATTACTTAAATATATGATGAAAGTGAGAACATATCATACGTATTCTAAAGTAGTTAATGTTGCAACATACTGAATAACAATCAACCAGCACATCAGAATATAACCAAGTAGTTGAACTTACCTGATTTGCCTACCCCTAATTCTCCCAGTAAAGCGATATTGTACTCGGGTAAAGCTGAACCCGGCGATGTTTTATGAGCTCCCTTCCTATTCATCCTGATTATGTTCTACTCGTGATCAGCTACACTATAACGTGTGTTTCTTCCTGATGGGTGAGTCCGACATCATCATCTCTGATCATCGATAATCCTTCGACCGGAAATGTAAGTCCGAGTCATCATTGAAAGTAACCAACTTATATCTCCAATTGATGTTTACTAACTGATGTTCAAGATATCTCCTTTAAGTTGATTCTGTGTTTACCGTGGTGAGAAGATCAAGCAAGACTTACTTTTGCATGTAATGTTTCACCAATAAATCGTAGTATCAAGAAGTTGTCGATTTGCCTATCTGTTAGGGCCACTTATATAAGCTATCAGTGGATCAGTTATTCCACATGCACTCTCTTTCCCATCCAGTTGTGGTTATTGAAGATTTTTTTAAAAGTAAAATGAGATTGTTATGGTGATTAAAATATCTGGACGTAGCAGTTTTGTGCAGTCTTTAAGTTTGACAGGAAATGTGACTGCTGGATACCTTACTTACAATCTCCGAACGGTAATTTCCTATCTCTGAAGAAAACTGTATACTGATGGTTATCGCTGGATATAGCAGAAGTCAGCCAAGTACAAGTAGTCTTGTATAGTCTCTAAGCAATCTGGTACGAGAGACCAGTTGCAATACTGCACCGTCCCATCTGTATAGGCTTGAACGGGGATAAAATCGCTATACCTTCAGAAAGCATCTGTTAACCCAGTGCATCGCGTTATATATACAACAGGTTTGGATTAGGGGTGAGCTTAGTTTCACTGCCAGCCCAGTGTTATGCTTTGTGGCAGACAGCAGTTGGTTCCAAGGCTGTGAAACGGGCTGTGGTTAACCGTGGTTGAAATGCCGGCTAACTCCACATCTTGTCGTCATTACTGCCCAGATGCCCGCCCGTCTCCTACGATTAATTGCCGATAACGTTCATGGTTCGTTTCAAACGGGAGTGGAAAGCGAGCATAAGATTTTATAATGATTAAATTAAGATATAGAATAACAAAATGTTGATATCTCCCTCTACCCACGTAAACTTGACGAATCACGAATTAGTCAGATCGCATCATGACGTCCAAAGTGCGCTGGACACCCACATTAAAATGTATTAAGCCAATGGGAATTTCTGGCACGTGGCGGTGGGCGCAAGGGTATTTTCGCGGTACAGAAAAAAATCATATGGCCAAAAGCAAAAGAAAAAAAAACCAACAAGAAGCCCAGATGGAAAGAAATACAAATCACATCAATGTATGTAGTCAGTTGGATAGTTTGTGTTTTTTCTCGGATATTTTGTTGTGACTTGTCACTTATTGTCATACGCCGTTTTTACCTGAAAATAATTTGGCTTAACAATATTTAAATGTCTTCAATTGCTTTGTTGAGATACGATCGACAGCATTTGTACCCATGCCACTGATTATTCCGAGTTCTTTAAAAACGTCAAAACAGAACGGACAGGCTAAACGAACGCCATGTGATGAAATAGATATTTTGGGGAGTTGACGGACGAAGAAAACTGTCATATCAGAGTCAAATTGATCAGTCACATTCAGAATATAAAATACTAATGTATGTTGTTACTCTTGATTTTGAACAAAAATGCTTAATTAAAAATCTTAATTTTACTGCCAATTACCATCTACTGAGGTGACCCCTCACCTATCTGTTTTGTGTTAGTCCTATTAAACTTTGAATGATGTGTTATCTTTCTAGAATATTTATCCAACGATTGTTTTGCAAAAGGCCCGTAACGCGGTGGACTAGCACGCCGGCTGCTTTTACTGCTGGCGATTCAGTGAATGACTCTGAGGGTCGTGGATTAGATTCCTGGACGGGTCCCTAAATTTAGAACTAAAACTAGACTATGTTTAAACTAAGGAAATATTTACAAAACTAAAGAAAATACCATTTTACCAGTGGTGATTTTGGCCGGTACACATGTAACATAGCCATGGCAACGATATAGTTTTGACCAAATTAAACGTCAGTCAAGTTTTGTGGTAGATTAATTCGCACAGAAACTGCTCTACTATCTTATACTACGTCTCGCTGTCCTTTGTACATTCATAAAAATATTAACCTAAAACTTTTTCCACTCAGAGCACGTTCATCCAAGACTACATTGGTCTTGCATACCTTTCATTTACTTTTCAGATGTAAAAATTAAGATGGATCTTATTTCAATGACTGATGGAATTTAAATCCCAAATTAGCTTTAATAGTCCCTCTCTATCCTTCTTCGTTTTCAGACCTTCCGGGACACGGGGCGGCCCCTGCACACCCCACCCAGTGCACAAAATCATGTAACCCCACTAATAGTGACATGCAGACAGTTTAAGTTGGCGTACATCGTTCATTCTGAAGACGTTAAACAACTAGAACTATCGTGGGTTTGAAACCCATTTTGACTACGCCCGAATCATCTGCCTTTGAACAGGTGGCACTACAAAAGATAAGTTCCGGAGTTGTGTACTCTGTCTTCACAACGAGAATAGTTGAGGCATTACATCATATTATACCTACTTGTATGCAAACAGACGTGAAACGTAAGACAAATCTAACATTTCGCGTGTGTGCCTATTTCTCAAAGTCTAGAGAAGGTCGGCTAAGCTGCCGAGACTCTGAATTTTGCCCTCAATTTAAAGCTTTATTTTTATTTATTAAACTCATATAAGACTGTTAGAGTAGGCCTAGATCATCATTTAAGCTGTATTAAAGATCGTAAAACTAACCCTGTGTTCTACCCGCAACGACAAATTAGTATTTATGGTTTTTCTTTTTCTGTTTTCATTGAGAATTCTGGAAAACAGAAAGATGTCTCTGTGTTATGTTTATCAGTCTATCTCGTTAAAGAGCAGTGCCTAAAGAAAACATACACTTCTCAGAGTTCTGTCTGTTTCCTTTGATACACGACAGTGCTGTACTCTCCTGATCTGAGAGAAAAACAAAGCCTAGAGCAGGGGATGAACGCGTGGAAAACGCGTGGAAAGATCGGGACGGTTATCGTTGGCAATAGAAGCTATAATCATTCACATGTGTAACAAATAAACATAGCTCAGAATCGCTGTCTCTATGTAGAAAATACAGAGCACCATTATGTTACCACTTTGTACATCCGTATCGCATTGTTTGAGTAACACATATTGGACAAGTTGGTGCCGCCTGTTGGAGAGACAAGTGATTGATATCGAGTATGGAAACTTGATGAGAGATTGTACAAGTCATAAAATAATTAAGAGATGATGACTGACTATATATGGAACATTCCTTGGAGGATGAGTGAATGAGCAGCCCAATTCGCAAGTCCTCGAATGTAATGTGTATACGTTATAGATAGTCACCATTATGATATGTCGTCATTCAGGTCAACCTGGGATATAGTATTAGTATGGTATCATACTATATCCCAGGGTCAACTTACAAATACATTTGGCGTTGTGTACAGATTTCAGTTTCTATCGTTCTGGATGCAGAAAAAATGTACCCCTGAATTACCTGCGGCATACGCGTGTTCTAAAGCGATATGAAATTGGTTATGTTTATTGAGTATGTGTAGCGTTTGTGTATTCAAGGCGGTCAATACGCCCATGATACGCTTCCAAGTGAACAAACTGCATATTTACACATGTAACACGGCCGAGCACAATTTAAGTTGAGGCTTCAATCCCATATGGATCTGCTCTAACAGAGCATTGTATCCCAAAACTACGAAAGTACTGACGATGTGCTAGCCCCCATCTGTAAATCGCTGAAACAATGATCTATTCTGACAGTTATTTGTTGACATAAGAAACTTGAATCGCTTTAGAACATTTTCATCATATCAGATAATACTGCTGTTCTAAAACACGGACACAGAGCACCTGTTGGTGTTTCCTTAAGGTAACGTGATCAGAAAACATGCTGACTATTGTAAACCGAAGACACGATGCATCTGGTTTGATTAGCACAAAGTGCTCGTCCGCGTGGGGTACAACAGCGCATGTCTGAGAGACAAACTAGCCTATAGACAACCAAGGTACACACAAATAATTCATTTAAAAGGAGCCAACCCAAAAATGTCAATAAAAATTTATTATAACTGGCTCAGGTAGTCAATATATGTCTGTATTTTTAATAACCTCATACTAACTTAAGGATATCAATGTATATGTGTGTATTTTGTGAGAAACATCATACTGTGTGTGATGTTAGCTTCCAATGTACACACAGGTGTATATAAACAGGGATGGCATGTATATATTGTATGTATTAAACATAACACTGAGTGAAACGCAATCCCATACATTGTTTGAAATAAGAAGAAATTTGAAGTATGGCTTGAATCTGGTTAAGTTTGGTTCAAATTTAAAAGATATCTTTAATATTTGGAAATGTTTACCCGAACTTACCGTTAATAAACTGTATGAATTGGGGGAACATAATTCCATCCGTCGTGTCAAAAGTTTAATGTTGAAACATATCAAAGTTCCAATAGACGTTTTAAAATACCTTATGGCGACTCTGTTGATTCGTGCGGACAATCTGGACTATGAATCTGAGCTAAAAGGTTGATCTTTTTTCTGAAGTTGTGATATTCAAGTTATTGTCTTTTCACTATAAAACTGGCGTAAATATAAACTCTGCCATAGCGGCGGCCATGTTGGGTTTTTAAAATTTGGTGAAATGCTATTCCATGCGTTGTTTCACCAAAAGGAAAAAAATACACTCGAAGTTGTAAGGTTTACAGGCGAATGCGTACATGGTTATGGCACACGTACGTACACCACATAAACACGTATCTTGTGTCGTCATCGATGTGTGACAATGTATCCCTATACAGTCTTCAAAACTCAATACATTCCTTGTATCCATTTTAGCATGTTAATTTCATCATCAGGTATTTATCAAATGGGTATTAAAGTGACATTACTTGGGACATACAGAGTGAAGATGTCCTTCACAGCAGGTTTTTATGTTTATTTTGTTATGGACGACCACGTGTTAATTCGAGATTGCTCTTTGTTGACATTTTATCGACCAGTTACAATACGTGTAATCAACAAAGGAATGGGCAGCTTTATGGAATAGCTGCTAGTATATTATAAAATCGGTTATCTGCATGCTGTCTATGCGTTATAACATAATATTATCCACAAGGTTGATCAACCTATTTGATTCAATTGCGATTTAATCGCTTCATAAATAACATTCAAGCCCAGAGAATTAACGAACGGGCGAAGAAAACTGAATGACAGAATATGGCAGAATGGTAAAATGGTATATTGACCAATCCTTAATTTTAGTGGAATAGCAGATTGCTTGGACTGGTACAGCCTCTCTTATAACATACATCTCAAATAATGTATAACCTTAATTTTCACAGGATTGTGAAATGATAGATTTCCGAACACTTCTGTATACAGATGCAGATAAAAGTCAGACAGGGAAATCTTCTCATGGGTGAGGAGATTTAAGTCGTTCACAAAAGTCTCATATCTACTTCGGCCTACTTTAAATTAACACGTTAACTATTGTGCCACCATGTCAGGAATTGTTTTCCTGGCTTCGCTGAATGTGCCGCATCAGAAACCACAATTAACTGTTTTATTCAGTGAAATTTTGCTTCGAGTTTGAAGTTGTGTATAAGACTTAATCCTTGCCGTAGCTAACAATTCCCTATAATATTGAGTTGATGCAAATGATGACTTTGTGTAGAACGTCAGCCTCATTTTGCACACTGAGTTTTAGAATGTGTGAGAGGGGGGAGTGTTCTAGTCTATAGTTTCACGTGGCATATGGGCGGATATACAGATACAGCATGCATTTCTAAATAAAGTGTCAAGTTAGCTGGACTTTGTTACCGCTCTAATGGCAGTGTGTATATTCACACGTCAGCTTCGTTAGTAATTGTTACAATATCAGGAAAACTAACACATCGGATGGAAGTTTTGAGCTGTCAAGAGAAACAAATAAATCTTAACGGAGGTCTTCAGTCTATCTAATATGAAATACGAAGCGGACCACTCGTTGTTCTCGGATGGTTAAAATTCAGGTAGAAAGAGCCTGGCTGCGGCGACGAATCCAATATATGAAACTACGATCTGAATAACACGGAACCCGGCTTCAGGGGCTGACATTACAAACCTGCGAATATGATCTCAACTATATCCCAAGTGTATAGAGGTCACAATCAGGGCTGGCTTAACCATTAAAAGCAAAACAAGCACATGCTTAGGGCATCAAGAGAATAAGGGCACCTCAAAGATAAAGAAAACCCCACTATTTTCCGTTTTCATACATGTTTTGTTTCATCTGGGATTACAATATACATAATCCCAGGTTTCATTTTGAAAAACAAAATTTGATTTCATGGGTTATTGTTACATATATTTTGAATTACATAAATACGGGGGCGCCTAGAGCCTCTTTATTCTTAATCCGCACCTGGTTACAAGTCTCACTTTTCGTAAATTACCAGCAGCTCTTTCAGACAATATTGGTAACAAAGCCATGCACGGTCCGTCACTTTGTTCGACGGAATATTGCAAGCGCCGCTATTCTTTTTTGTAACGAAACACATCCGCTGCGCTATTTGTTGCATGGTGGAACACAGTCGCCGTTTTGTCCTGTGCTATGTTCTGTTGTAACACATCCACCGTGCTATATGTTGTTTGTAAAGCAGGCGCTGCTTTTTGTGTTGTAACACATATGCTGTGTTTTTGTCATACTGATACCGCTGTATATACTATGAGGAAAATTGTGGCACAGCAGCTGCTGAAGCCTACCATGTAGGGATTGTTGAGATATAGGTCCTTTGGCTAAGGGTCGTGATTGTTTGGAGCACACTGATGCTGTCCACTGGCACTGGAGGAAGATGGATTTTCAAACATAGCAAAACATTTCACAGTAAATGTGCTTATAGCGTGAATTATACTGGAATACAGCAATTTACTATAACGTGAAGTGATCTTGAGCACGGCGCAAAGCATCACTCATGTTGAGTTCTAGATAGCTTCTCTGAGACAAAAAGCCAAATGGGTGTTACCTGTAATTAAAGGAACAAATTGTACAGTTATTTCCTTTTGTTTCGGCATCTTTATTAAGCATGCCAGCAATGGCTCGCTATCCAGCAGCTGTTACATAGCGTGTTCAGAATAGGTTAGTAAGACAAGAGAATACATCCGAACATACGCCTGTTCGCTTAATTGACTTCAACTATAAATGATTACCTATACAGACGTTTTCTTGTCAGTGCTGTTTTCCGTGTGGAATAGATGGAGCTAAGCTCGCCTGTACAACCATTATACGACTATTGTTATCTTGCTGAGTCAATCTCAATGAACTCGTCTATCAAACTGAACATCAGGATGATTTGTTTTATTTCCTAAACACTCACCAGATGGCGCCACATTTGAGTTCCCGGATAACAATATCCTGTTTATAATCGATTCTCTACTGATCTGGGCTGGATTCTACAACTCGAAAAGATTTTGATACTGAGCATATTTCTGTTAAGGACAAAGATGAGTTATAAATAGTTTCCGGCTGCCAATGTTATCTAATAAAGCGTGTAACATAATGATAGACTAGTTTTGGCTATAATACTGATCGAGTATTTGTGTTGCTGTTTCTAGCAAGCCCCACAGCATGTCACCCTTTATGCTTAGAACAACATGGAGATACAACACCTAAAAGTCTTTGTCTAGACAAAAAAAGAAATTGATTCTCTGAGGTTATTTAACAATGCCCACTTTGACAACATATGACGGGGAGTACAATTCATCATATAGAAACCCCAAAACCAACTAAAGTTCATTAAATTCACGCAATTTTAGTATTTAACCTCGGTCACCATGGTGTTTAGTGGATATGCCTTTTTTAAAACGAAATTTGCTTTATTAATACTGTGTAAAAAATAATTTGTTTTAGATAGATTATATAATTAATGTCAGATAAATGAGACCGGTTTTAAATCGTGTAAGTGTAGCCATTGGTTTTCTGCATACTCAGTTTTTCTCAGACAACAATACTGGCCAATGATATGCAATTGGGATGTATAACCCTGTTGATCGAGCATCGGATAAATATATTAAAACAGGGCGCAGTTCAGATCCATTTTCAACCAGTTCAATGGGGTTTGGGCACAACCAGTTCGGGCGCATCAACTCTCAAAATGTATCATGCTCATAACTCAAAGCCTAAAATAACTTCATTCTGTCAATTCACAATGATAAAATAAAAAGAGTCCGTATAGCCATGACCAACATTTCAGGACCATCAGTTATATAAATATATATTTTTAATGTACACTCTTGGAAATAATGGTTCTTTGAGGGTTCTTTGGAAAAGTGGATGATTCTATATGGAATCATTATGGCAAAAACCGGTCTGGTTTGGGGTGCCTTTAATGGTCCTGCTCGTTCCCGACTGATGGTCGTTCAAGGAAACCTAACTGCTGCAGGATACAGAGATCAAGTGCTCATTCCAGAGCTTTTGCCATTCATGGCAGGTCATGGCCCAGGTCTGATATTCCAACACGATAATGCCAGACCTCATACGGCCAATTTAACGCGGCATTTTCTTAGGAATTCTGGCATCAATGTCATCTCCCGACCGTAATCCCACAGAACATGTATGGGATGTGTTGGGCAGAAGACTCCGTCAAGTAAGAAATCCTCCACAGAATTTGCAGGAACTTTGTGCCATGTTCGTTTAATTATGGCGAGGTATCCCCAAGCTGTTTTCAGACGCATCATTCAATCTATGAGAAGACGTTGCGTCGCAGTTGTGAACGCCCATGGAGGGCATACGCGCTATTGCCATGCTTTCATCAAGTTGTAACTTACCAGTTTTGCTCTCTTACATTTCCGTAGCATTTCCGGTGGAACTCGTTACATTATGAACATGATTTTTAAGGTACCCCGCTCTTAATGGGTTCAAAATGAAACCAGTTTTCCTGTATGTTCCACTTATCGACATCCAAACGAGTGTGAGGTTTCTTTTTTGACTGAGTTTATTATCATACTGTAGATTAACTGTAAAACCCAACTTTTCAATGGACTAGGAGCTCGAATATTCAGGGAGAGTTACATCCCAAGAAGACTATACTTTCATATTATTATCGACAAGATAAAGTGAAAGGACTTGTATAGTACTAAAGTTAAGTATATCAGTGACTTAATCTATATATAGGGCCTACACTGTGAGCATTATACAAGTATAAAGGTGTTTCACATGGCTTATATGATAATATCATGCTGATAAAAATGTACAAGTCTAAGACAAACAACAAAAAACTGAGCGTTTTTTAGTTCTTATGATGTATTATGCGTTGATGTAAAATTGAACACGTGACGCAAGTGGTGTTAAAAAAGAAGCAATTCGAAAACGAGGTAACCAAAATTTACATTTGATGAAATAAAGTGTTTTTTTCTGCACGTTTCAGAAAAATAAAGTTTACTTGTTATTGTTCTACAGAACGAAAAGATCATAATACATATGCATGTGTTCAAAAATGCTGTCTTTCGATCCATTCAAACCATTGTAATGCAAGAATGAGAGTGCTACGCTCGCCACGACCACTGACCTAGATAACGTATTTATATAGGTCAGTGGTCACGACACAATTCGATGTGTTTGGAAGTGTTGAAATGTCTCTGTAAAGATTTGTTGACGGGTCAGCGATAATTATTAAGCTTTGGCTCGAATTAATCATTTTTGTGTTCTTTTCTTATCATATATTAGTTAAAAAAATATTGCATTTCAACCAACAATGTTTTCTGTTTGCGGATGTGATCACTCTAATGGACGCTTTACACTGACCCAGATGTTCTTGTACCAATGCGCACTTCCGGTTTCTCTCTCGACAGAGAAGTGAACATATATATTGATTTCTGATTTAAATTGCTACAAAAAGACATCCATGGTATAAATAAAATCACAAATTCGTGACCCGGATATCAAATTTATAAACTCTGAAAGTAATCCTAATTTTCATTTATTCCTCGCATGAAAATTCCTCTGGCGAGGAATAAATGAAAATTACTATCCGAGGTTCATTAGAGATCCTCTATTTATATCTGCTGTATTATACGCATCTATACAGGGTACCCTTATAGTCACATGTACAATGTTAAAATTCTGTTTATCTAAATCCTTATGTGCGATTGGTTCAAGTTCTGTATTGGTGCTCGTATCTGTATATTCCGTGTCGATATATCTTCCACATGTGCATTTAAACGCACAAGAAAATGCATGGAACTTCTCTCGAATACGTGTCTCTGTTCATCCGATCCGCACGTTATTAACAGCTTCGAGCTCACTTTTATTACGAATTATTACCCGCTTCAAACATGGATAAATAGCAGGCCGTAGGCCGCACGGCCTCTCATAGACAAACAATCACAGTTTCGACCTTTAAATGTAAATTACGACTTCCGTCAATCGTCATCGTGATAAGTGACTGAGATGTATATATGAACGCGAGCGTTGCTTAGTGAAACAAGCGTAGTGTGAAGTACTTCCAAATGGGCTGCAGCATATTTCTGTCGGTCATATCGCTTTTTCCGACTGCTACAGCGAGCAGGTGGCTATTTAGGTTGTCAAATAAATTAATACTGCCTATAACGTTTAGAGGTTAACTGTTATTGTTTGTTTGTGAGAGGCCGTGAGGCCAACGGCCTGTACTTTGTCCTTGTTTGAAGCAGGTATTTATTTGTAATAAAAGTGAGTTCGAAGCTGTTAATAACGTGCGGATAGTGTGCTCTGTTTGTGCTCGATTTTCACTGTGATTTCGAATGACTGATTTGGTTTCGGTTCTGTACGTCTGTTCAAATGATATATCATCTCTATTATTGGACTCATATGAATAGATCATAAGGACCTATATGGGTGTCTTCTGCAGAAAACATTAAAATTGGAGTCATTTATTATTGCAGTCAAAATGTTTTGATTTGCTGAATCTGCTTAAGAGCTTCAACCCAATGTACAACTTGATAATATCGTTATTTTCCGAGAAATTATGTCAAACCATACAGAAAAAATTTCATCAACAGAAATTAAATATGTCACCTCTATGAAAAGGTAATATTGACATATCACGGTGCGGTACACAATTTCCATTGGCTTCATTAGTTGCCAAACCAGGCGAATGAATGTCCTGTTGTTCAAATTGAAACTTGGCTTACTGCCATGCGAATTGAGACATTTCTACTGAACCTGTTGACGGAACCTCTATCAGTTAGCACATCCGTCAGTCTAAGCCCTATGGAAAAGACCAATAAACCCTAAATAACAAGTCTAAGCACTGAGCCACGATCTAATTTCCATTTCGTTAACTTTTCTTCTCTATTTTGTCATTATCTGATATTTAGTTGGAGTACTATTTCTATGTCATTCGTTCCCCAATCCTTCACATATATAGTCCAATGAAATATTATTATCCGCGAGAAAAGGTGCATCGATTTGATTTTTTGAAGTATTGCGGACAGCAAGGCTGGGAATGCACATTTTGCCTAGATATGAGAATGCTTAGTTCCTGCCAAGAATTCAATTGTTGATGTATTACATTCCGAGAAGCAGTATTGCCCGGAAAGTAACAAGTATTTCATTGCTGCCGGGAATGTAATACTTGCATTCCGGGATGCTAATACATTCCGGGCCGATACACGTGGGCCGCACCGATTTGAAGAAGAGGTGTTTGCACGCTAGGAAATATCCCACATCTATCATTCAACATCCATGTGTCTGAATATATCCGTGTTAAAACAAGCATTACACTGGCCTTGCGACGCTTCAATGTGATATACCGAGATATAGGGGCTTGGAGGAATAAATTGAAACAAACAGTTTGCGTTTGGAAATTGTTTAAAATAGATAAAAGCGTTATTAATGTCGTCGAATCTGTTAGCGTTAGTAATCTGTCTACCAGTGGTTGAACAATACAATCACAAAAACATCTCTGCTTAATTTAATTAAAACTTTTTCCGTACAGGCAGCTTGGTCATTTTCAATGAGACTCCATATTGAGATCGTGGGCATCGTTTTCCAATGAATTGTGATTAGGCCGTTTAGGCTAATTACTTAATTAATTAACTTTGGGAGTCGCTTCTGTGTCAAATAGCTTTATATTTTTGCACACAATATTCCAACTGTTTCTTCTGATAGTTTAGATAAGGATATTTGATTAACCATTGCAGTCTGTCGCGAAGAAGATCGCGATTCTGGTAATTTGATCAACAACAACATGCGATAATAACCTTACTCCCTGAGAACTGATAGATGCCATTGCGGCAATTTAATGTCGATTTTTGCCCAACGTCTGTGACAGGTGATGGTGCCTCTCAATTCTTTCTCTTGTTAGGTGCTATGTAAAATGGCGGTACAGATACTCTAATACTAGAATGAGGACCCTGTATACTGATTTCTCAATTATTTGCACAAAGTTTGATTTTATCACATTAGTTTGTTTCTAATCACTCAATTTATAACAATAAATACTGCGTGTCAGTTGTAACTGAAGTAAGCTTCATTGTCGATTAATTTGCAATTTGTTGTAGAACTGCAAGGGCGAAAAATGGATTCCTTAACAAAATGACTACAATAAGACGAATGAATATGTTTGTTGTTTTTACTTAAAACAACTGTCTTTCAAAATAGAGAGCATTGCTCAATTAAAATGGCTTGATGTGTATATTTTAAGTCGTTATCAGAAATATAATTTTGGATATCCAGCACTATTCATTTTAAATCTGTTTGTCGACACA
>JAVFBX010255573.1:1871-19194 GCA_034783855.1 Mopalia kennerleyi | reverse complement strand
AAATCAATTCAAATGAAGTGAGCAGACCCTGGGAAACAGACATCTGCCCACCCATCAATAAACGCATTTGAATTGAGTAGTCTGTAGATTCTGGGATTCAGGCATCTACTGACTCACAAATCGATCATCAAATTCGATCCCAACAACAATTGAATCATCAATTTGATCCAACAAATTTAAAAATGGAGAACTCAATTTGTGCTCTATGCACTTTCAATAGTGCCAATCAACAATAATTCAAGTGAAACCAATCAATTGCTGCTTTCCAAGGTCACAACAATAAATGGTAATAGGTGGTGAATTACCAATATATCAAAAATACTGACAAAACTTCTTTAGAAGTCTGCTGCCGACGTGGAAAATTTATGTTGTTACCAACCTCTCCACAGTGTAGAGTAGAAAACTCTCAATGAAAGATGACCATCATCTCAAATACAATTCAGTTCAGACATATCTGAATTCGTACAAAAATCATCGACCAGCAGTATATATTCAAAACAGATTTTCATCAACTTATTGAAGTGGGAAGGAACGGGTGGGTGTTATGAACACTTATTATCAATGGATGGTTGAGATTACTAACCGTACCTTGGTTCAAAATTTGTTAACTTGAAATCTTCGCTCTTTCTTAGACCGCAAGGGTAGATAAAGAGGAACACAGCTCTTCCTTCACAAGGGAGGTAATCGTAGGAGACTGACAAGTTTGATATTGGCAGGTATTCAAATGGGAATTAACTCAACCAAGCCCGTTTGCCTTTCACAACCTAATTTATACGATACTCCATCAATCCTAATATGTCGTTACACTGTTTCAGCTGATTTATAAAATACTCCATAAATCCCAAAATGTCTTTACACTGTTTCAGCTGATTTATGAGATACTCCATAAATCCTAGTATGTCGTTACACTGTTTCAGCTAATTTATAAGACACTACATAAATCATAATATGTCGTTACACTGTTTCAGTTGATTTATGAGATACTCAATAAATCCTAATATGTCTTTACACTGTTTCAGCTGATATGAGATACTCCATAAATCCTAATATGTCGTTACACTGTTTCAGCTAACTGATAAGATACTACATAAATCATAATATGTCGTTACAGTGTTTCAGCTAACTTATAAGATACTACATCAATCATAATATGTCGTTACACTGTTTCAGCTGATTTATGAGATACTCCATAAATCCCAATATGTCGTTACACTGTTTCAGCTGATTTATGAGATACTCCATAAATCCTAATATGTCGTTACACTGTTTCAGCTGATTTATGAGATACTCCATAAATCGTAATGCCGTTACACTGTTTCAGCACCAGGGTTGGGTTGTTCAAAAGTTAAGCTAGGCTTAAATTTGTAACGTCACAAAGAAATTCAGTTGTGGCGTGACGTCGTACAACAATGGTTTAAAGTTAATACAGTTTTGAACAACCGGCCCCAGGATACCCATGCGCAGCCACGGTGTAATTGTTGCATATCCCCCGCCGGATTTGCATGAGCCTAGTTAGCTTCATTTCATAAACTGAACATTTGTGTTGTTGTTGTCGCTAGGACAAGCTCTTGTACTTTTACGGCCAATATGGCATTTCGTTTGTACATAAACCAAAAACAATAACTATATAGTTTATTACAAAGACACCTTGTTTCCAATTAGAATAAATTGAGCTGACCGCTATTGATTGTGATGTAGTAAATTAATTGCAGCTTCATGAAATACTGTGTATGTCCACTTTTACATGTCTGTCATAGTATGTGCTGATTTCATCTATATATGTATAAAATTATTTTAAAAATCAAGAGTATTGCTATGGACAATTTCATCTGAAGAGAAACCAACCGCAACTGCTTGACATTACGTTGACGTCCAGCATAGTCCAATACAAAAAAGCCAGTAGACTGCCTTGCAAGATTATGAAAATCCTTTAGTATCCTTCTAGTACTATCCTTCTTGTACTGTATCGAGAGTCATATAAGGTTTGCCATAACTTATCCAATGATGTTCTATCCAATTAAAAAACGGACTTTGTAACTCGTGCACGTTGGCAGTTCTATTTCATTTCATTTCTTATTCTATAACACTGACTAGGATTCAATGACATTCACATAAATTGCTACCAAAACAGATGTCTTTTAATTGATTGAGAAGAACTTAACTTAAACATAACACAATGCTCCATTGACTCATACTCCTGGGTCCAGTTGTTCAAAGCCCCGTTAGCCTAACAGCCAGTTTGATGACGTTGCGTCACAAAGAAATGGACGTCACGTCTTAATATAAATTCATTGTTACGCAACGTCATCTAACGGACCGTTAACTGAACAGAGCTTTGAGCAACCGGCCCCAGGTTTATAACTGATGCGTTTAATAGGCAGTAAGGAGTAGATGCATTTAATATAGCACAATGCTTTGCGGATTTATACGCTCTACCACTTATAATAAACCAGAAGTGGCAACTATAAAACATTGGACTATGTTTAGTGCGTCAACGTCTAAATTCCTCTTACACAAAGCATATAATAAACTATGTTTGGTGACTTGCACATCCGTCCCAAACGAGACAAGGAACAAATTAGTATAGATAACAACTTCGTGATTGATTTAGTGTGAAATAAATCAAGAAGTTGTTCTCTGTACTAAGTTGTTCTTTGCCTATTAATGATACTCCTAAGTTCAAAGCGCCACTTAAATAAGCGTCTTCAGCAAGTTAAGAAATTATCGTGAAATGATTTTGCTGAATACGTATTGTACAATATATATAGTCAATGGTCTAGAGAGAGAAGCGATGTGGTGTGAACAGTTCACCATACATGAGTTGTGAACTCAGTTTTTATTGCGATCACAAGCGCTATCCTTGCATCCCAAACAAACGTTTTCACAACTGCAAATTTACAGGCCATTCATCCAGACTAATTTTTTCTTCCCCCCTCAGGAAAAATAACTTGAGTTTATCTGTGCACATTATGTATCATCTGCATTATTGAGTTATGCCGTGAGCACATTTTTTGTCATATTGACTATTTTTCGTGATTGCCCGACACGTTTTGTCATATAAACTCATATAAGCCAGCCATGTGTCATATTTACTATGATTTGGTTCTGTCAAAACAAGTTACGTTTCATATTCAAGATTCAACTTTTCGTCAGTCTTTCTAGCATTGTTTGTTTTTTCCCCTTGGTGTTACCACTATACATTGTCCACTAATCAATACGCCTAAAACAATAAAGGAATCCGCCATTGAGTCGATCAATCAACAAATCGTTCAGTCAAACACTATCCACAAATTTGTTACTATGCTAGATTGTATTTTAAATTCTACGCAAAACTATTTTCAATTTTAAACATATAAACAGAGCACCTTACTGTTAAAACAGTTGAACTCGAACTAGCAAATCGTACAAAAATTTGTAGTATAAATCTTTCATGCTGCTGAATAGATGAGTATCGCATTATTGTAATGTGTTTTGTTACATGGACTTCTGTCTCGAATAAAGGATCTTTTCTAACAGAAAAAGGTGGAGTTATACTGGCCTAAGGAACAAGGGACAGAAACTTTTGGTGACGTCACCGTACGACTAGTTGACGTGGAGAATCTAGCCGATTATTGCACAAGGAACTTCCTTGTCAGCAAGGTAAGCAACGTTATACAAAGTTGGTGTTATATCATGTGAATGTAAAACTCCTCTTTTGTAAATAAATCTTCATTTTTGTGGTAAACTTTCTACAGAAACATGGGATATAAGCCTTTTTATTGGAACTGTTATAGCAATGTGTGAGGTTTTTATTTATGAATTTGTCGTTATTTTTTCTCTAAATATAGTGTTTTTTAATTTCCTGTGCACTACATTCCATCAGTTTATTCGGTCTACCCCCGACCATTTTGGGTTTCTGATCAACATACCCTCGGTGGCCAGTACTTGGGTCCACTCAATCAGTCAATCAATTAACCAATCAATCAACAAATCCACACTTTTATCAATTTAGATTATCAATCAGTAAAAAGACCAATTAATTAGTTTAATGAATCAATCAGTCAATCAGTTTGCATTTTTGTTTTGTTTTAGGGAGAGGAATCAAGAACAGTATATCAATTTCACTATACAGCCTGGCCAGACCACGACAGACCCTCTGATCCATTATCATTGTTAGAGTTCAGAAACCTGGTCAATGGAACCCAAACCGGTTCACGTGGACATGATATCGTACACTGCAGGTTAGCATATGTATGATTTTAATTGGACTGAAGCGATCGAGTGGAGACAGTTCCATGTTGCCCTGGTGCTCTCAGATCAAAGGCGCAACACTAAATCGGTCTGTTTCGTCTTCTTTTTTTTTGCGATTTCCTAGTTTTATGTGTGTGCGCTCGTGTGTGTGTGTGTTTTGGGTTAAGAGGGGGGGGGGGGGGCCTTTATGTTTAATCCCAGTGAGGTTTCTTCCCAGTGACGTCCAGAGAGCTCACGGTTACCCATTGAGTTGCAATCTATCATCAATAGTAATCAGTACGCAGTAATCCTTTTTGAACCATGCAACCGACCAGTTTTAGAATAAATTTTTAGACAGCCCATCAATGATTAAAACAGAGTGAAAACAGTTGTTAAATTGAAACAGGGGTAAAGTCATAAACACCTTGGAAGTGTATAAAACTCGGTTTGATTTGCAAAACTAATCTTACTTCCTGGTCAAAGTTGGGTGTCCTTAAATAAATGTTTCACCATTTTCAAAATTTGGCAGTTGGCCGGGGGCTTCCCGTGGCCTTGGTGCTTTCATATCTTAGAGGTAACACGAAGCCTCAATCCTTGTTACGCGTACACTCTTAGAAATAATGGTTATTTTAAGGTTCTTCAGAAAAGAAGATGGTTCTAAATGGAACGCAGGATGGTTCTAAATAGAACCATAATGACTAAAACGGTTCTTTGATATAATTAGATAGGGAGAAAAGCATGACACAGTTACTGTTGGGGTTCCATACAGAACCATAACTGGTCAGCCTTAAAGGGTTTCATTGGAGGCATGTTTTGGGACATAAGTGTCCATGACAGCCATATAGTCGTCTTCATAGCGAATAAACTATCCGTAGGTTAGATAAGCCAATCAGTCTTTCGATGTTGAAACATAGACTCAAAACTGTTGAGAAGCAATCTTGTTGGCCATGCACTGAAAATATTTTTTACTAATTTATTTTTCAAAGAGTGTATTTGTGTTGCATATTGTGCTTGCTGTCAGCTAACAAAGGCTGTTTTCGATACGCCGTTGGGCTAGTTTATCTCCATGTGAGCGAACTAACCATAAGTATGGCGTACAATCTGTACCAAACAAACATTTTTTTAAAGCCATTTCATTTATGTTGTATGTTTTTGTTATAGTTTTTGATCAGCAATTCCCAACATGCATGACAATTAAGTAATGGGGAAAGGATTGTTCCATAAAACTATAACATATTCCCAGCTTTCGTGCATGGCCATTGGAATTGGATAAACATTTATTTTCACTTCATATATTATAACTATTGAAGTATGTCTTTGTAGTGCCGAATACAACGCCCAGTTTTAAAAATTAAATACTGTTCAGCTCGGCGTTAAACATCAAACCAGCAATTAATCAGATTCTAATGTTCCCAACCGTTCAAGCGATTGGAATAGAACTTCCCGTTGCCCAGGTGCTTTCGGGGCTGAGGGGAACCTGGAACCGATCTGTGTGTGTTGTATTTGTATAACCGTGAAATTGTCCTGTAATTGTCCAGCCTTGTCGCTGTGGTTGCCAGTGGTGTCGAGAGTGAATACCATCACCCATGCATTGGACTGGCCTGCCGTCATGTGAGTGAAATAACCTTAAGGACGGTGTTAAACCCCATTGTAGTAAACTACCCCAATCATTGTAACCATGTTGACTGACAACATATTTACATATGTTAACATCAGTGCCGGAGTTGGCAGAACTGGGACCTACATCCTCTTGGATATTTTGCTGGAAAAAATGACTCGTGATACAAAACTAGATATATTTGCGGTCACTCGTGAGCTGCGCAACCAAAGACCTCGCTTCATACAAACGTTGGTAAGTCTTGTTTTCCTTTATTTGAAACCATGGGAGTGTCGCAAACTTAGCAAGGGAGGGAATTCAATCATGACAGGGCGGTACTGTGACGTCACAATATTCGGGTTACTGATGCGATAAAATGACGTCACACACATTTATCCACTGCGAAGTTACTAAAAAGGCAACGAATTTCGACCGCTGTGACATCAAAGCACCACCTGCAATCTCATTTTTGAACATGTCTGCTTGTCGTTCATTTGTTCAAAGTTTTTTTTAATTATTTTTTTTGCTGATTTGTTGATCATGTCTTCATCGATCGTACAAATGCGATTCAAATACCCCACATGTCTTATCAATAACATATAGGGCGATAAGAATGGTTATTTGACCGAACAAACAATCCCTTGAAAATGTTACTCACATGCTGGCAGTGCACTTTACCCAGTATCTGACAGTACAGAAAGCACACTCCTGGGTGGGAGAGATCGTCTAAACAGGAATGTTTCCCATGACGTGTTATATAACTGACTATAACTATAGAGTAGACTCTATATAGCATGGCGGGAATACAACTCCAAGAGGCTTGTTATGTCGCATACGAGAAATGCACTTACAATATAGATTTAGTAATTGTGGGCAGTTTCAAGTTTCAAAATGGTGACATCTGAAAGACTATGGCTTATTTGGTCTCATGCATAAAAATGGAAATAAGAATAACACTCATGAAGACAACAGGGAGACTGCTCCACAAGCTAGGACCAATGCAATGCGCGGTAAAACAAACGATTTGTTTGAGGCGTAAAACGGGCGATGAAGATTTATATTACTGTTTCGTGTATTATTCTCATACCCAGTTGAAAGTGAGTCCTCTGCTTAGGGGCAGTGTGTTTGAAGAGTAGCAATGCTGTCTTTACTTAGCACTGGAGGAAAATTAACTTTCCAGCATTATGGAAACACTTCAAATCCTGGTTGTGCCAGAGACACTTATTGTTGGAATACACCGCTGTCTGAGAGCGAAATACCATTAAAGCACGTCGAAAAACACCAATCAATCAATCAATTAATCAGTTGAAAGTAGTGCAAACAAACCTGTCGGTACAAACGGTATAATATAGTTATTGTAACAGAACGTGTGCACTATTAGCAGGTTCCATAGTCATCCAGCTTTAATAAAGAGAACAGTTCTAGGTCTTTAGACATAACGTCAGTATGAGCAGGACGACTTTGATCCGTTGACAATTCTTACCGCTCTCGTTTGTACCAACCACAATGAGGGAAGAAAGATGTGATTTATAAGTTTTTCCCCGAACAACACTACCGTAGGTCAAGTAGGAATATTTGATGGAGCAATACAGGATATTGAATTGATTATATTTTGAGCTTTCTATGATTTTATGGTTTTAATTACACAAATGTTTCTAGATACTAGATACGTTTTTGTTTATTTCATTTATTTGTGTCCGCCAGTTTAGTTGATGATTGAAATGGCCCCCTAGAAAGTTAAACGCATGAACTTTTTCTAGCTTAATTTTGTTACGATTTATGTTGGATAGATTTTGATCAGTTGTTTCATTTTTACGTGAATTAATTAACATAGTATTTAGTTTTGAGTGTATTAATTGACAGTATGTTACAGCCGAACCATTCGAAAACGGCGTTGAGTTCAGCTCTTGATTTCCCAAAATAATTGAGGCAGTGTGGCGAAGTAAGGTAGCCTACAAATGTCATCAGTAAGAAAATCAAGAAAAAGAAAATCAATAAATAAATTGCCTAGTTTTGCGTCTAGTCTATATTTACTATCCCATTGTATACTTTCATATTTACAGGCTCAGTATGTATTTGCTCATCAAACTGTGGCGGAAGCGTTCTTATGTCTCCCATCTATTACGCCAATTACGAAGTCACTATTGGATGGTCATACTAGAGATTTGCACGCAGAGAAAAAGGTATTATTTTTTTAAAGTCGCGATGCAAATGTCATTAAAATTAAACAAATTAGTTTATTTTGGAATATTTATTAAATTAGAAACAATTGAACACGATAAAATCTTTCAGTTATTTTAAATATGGCCAGATACAATACAAGGATAATTTTGTATTCATTTGAAATTTGACCGACAAGATGGGATCACGCTGGCAGATATTCGAACGGCATTATACTGTGAGGACAAGTGGGTATAACCCGGAAAACCTACAACCTTTACCCAGATACTACAGGTGGGAATCGCCCGACCCCAGACCGGATGGAGCGATCGTAAACACACAACCACTACACCACTGTAGCCGAGAGATCACATGGAAGCATATAGAATCACATTCAAACATATAATAAATTGTATTTCCTACGTCGATATATTGACTCTAGGATACACCCTTGTCCTCTTATTTTGCACTTCTTTTATTTGCTGATCTGTGACAAACATCGTCGCGAATATTGGCGGGAATTAATGGGCCATCGCCTCGCAAAGCGTACGAGAGTTGTCTTAGTTTCGTCCACTATAGAAACTCTCGCGAGAACAATATTGATAGACACACATGGAGAAAGTCTGTCATGTGAAGAATCTTTAGTATATCGGATTGCAAGTTTATGCAATAAATTTATTTAAGATAAACAAAATAGTTAAAATATGCCAGATCTTCACACAATCCCTAGTCCTAATATCTTGAAACGATCATATTAGAGAAAATAATATTTTAATAAATCGGATTAAATTACAAAAAAAATCCGAAGTTCAAGATCATTAACTTTTACCTTGCCACTAATTGCCGAATGAACCCGTAATCCTGTTGTTCAACATTATCTGTGGAAAAATACATATAGGAACGTGGTGCATTTGTTCTCTTTTTTATGACAGAATCTGGATCTGCTAGTTTGTGAGAGAGACGTCGCAGCTTTTGGTACAGCCTCTTTGCCAGAAAACCTCGGGAAACATCGAGATTGTCACTCCATGGCTGGTAAGATTGATACATTAGTTGACCAATTCCACAATCTACTTTACATTAGCCCAAGTGCGAACCATTGGCTTAGAAACTCTCCGTCAACCTATGGCTGTGCAAAAACCAACTGCTACCCAAATGCACAGTCAAATGCGTAAAGCATAATCGAAGATGGAGTTAAATGTTTCGATAACGATACTACATCCCTATCGTACAAACAAACAGATTGATACACGAGTTTGAACTACTCTGAAAGCGGTCGGCAAGTATAGTATCTGTAATATAATCGGAACACAATTATGTGTATTCCTTTAGTTTCAGTCATAATCGACGATGTTTTTATGTACTTCACAGATAATTATCAGCGTGTGATTTTGTCAAGACAGAAAGCAGGTAGCAGCGATTACATCAACGCTGTTTTCATTCCGGTGAGTTTCAAATATTTCTGTTTATTCCAAAATCCGTACAGGGCAGAACCATGCAACTGAACTAACGAGATAAAATCAAAATCAAAATAAAATCAAAATCAGTAATGAAAATCTCAAACAGTTTCTAAAATTTTGTAAAAATATCAAAAAAATATTGATTCGCAACTTCTCCGGAATATCGGTAGGCAATACCAGCACGAAAAGGCCATGTCTGGTAGATTAGAGTAGAGGACAACAACCACAGACAGGGGTCGGTCTTTGTTCGGAAATCGCTCCATGCCAGCATAGGTCTAGCTAGGGTTTAGTCATCGCACGCAGACTATTTGAATGTATACTGTACTATTAAATTTTTGATACAAATTTTACCGCTGGGTCAATAATTGGATTAGGGGTTTAGTCGTCACCATGTACGTCATTCCGTGCGTCCGTCAGTACTTATATTTGCTTCTAACAATAAAGCTGGGCCTAACTGTGAACCTCCACATAAGACTTATTACGCATTGTTATAAATGTATGGACCCAGTTGAAATTTGCTAAGCACTGTAATAAGAAGAGTTATTACCGTTAGATGAGATGATTATACACTGTCGTATATACGTGATCTTCCAATAGCTTGACCACATAGGATAACACGTTTTAAACCGAATGTATATCTGAGCGGCTTGAAGAGTCTATCAAAGTACAACGTCTTTGGATTAGAATTCATCCAGTTAGCTCCCTTTTTAAGTATATTCATTTGAATGCCCAATAAAATTAATGTAAAATGACGAAATTAATACTATTTTGAACCCGATTAAAATAAAGCTGTTTTCGGATGCAATATACAGAAACATCTCCATTTTCTTATTTCGTTTATTATATTTAAATCGAATAGCTGTAGGCTAAATTGATGTTAATTCACCACATATGAATGCATATTCATTGTCTCTTAGAATAACTGTGATTCTAGTGATATTGAAGTATTGGCATACAACTTTATTAGTTCTTTCCCTTTTTTAATCCACAATTTTTAAAATGACTCATCGGGCAATAATACTCACGTGATCACTCAATCTGACAATTGTTTCACTGGAGGTGGATATAAGTAATGTTTTAGAGATTTTATTTAAGTGATGCCTCGTCTAATTGCAATTGACATCGTTTCGTTTCGTTTCGATAAATGTGTAATATTGAATAGACAATTCATGTGGACTCACCAAAGGATGACACACTGCATGTGAAATATAATCGATCAAAAGCTGAAACTCATTGTGCTCCTTATGGGTTAAGTCGCCCTTGCGAACTTCAGATTAATCGAAAGGGGCGGAATGTGCAGAATACACAACTGAATGGAAACATAGTTTGGTATATAATCTAGTGCACTGTTCATTTCATCTGTTATTTGATATAGATAAAGTAATTAAGGTTTATATCTCTGAGCTCCGAGGGACACAGAATATGTTGGGAATCAACGAAGTGAATGTCTAATAAACTTAGCACTCGTTGAACATCACCTACCTGTAGCTGGCAAATCATGATGTATCATTCTTAGACATGCAGTCTTTTTTTAAAATGTTCTCAAGGTGTTAGTTCATCATGCACTAATCCCAGAACAATCTTCTCTCCGGTGTCCTCACTCCTGTATATAATAGATATCAACCTACATTAATTGTAAGGCCCACGTTCGTTGTCTAGTGGTCAGCACCTCGACACACTAGTCCTTCAAATTATCGCTCACATCCGTCTGCCAATTATCAGGTATGTCAGTGAGTCGCACGATCTCGCTCCGTCAACCTCAGATTAGGTTTTAACAAAGATTCATCCGTACTTCCAACGTATTGAAGCGAGGAACAGTGCGAAATGTCATGTTGGTGAAATACACTTGAGTACAACCCAAATCGACCAAGCATTCCTTCTGAGTGTCTGCTTCAATTTTATCCTTTGGAAGGCCAGTGAGTATAATTGTATTTGACATTTTCTTATGATTTAGACTCTACAATCCAGATTTGGTCTAATTGCTACTCAGCTGCCCCTAGAAAACACGATTGACGATTTCTGGACTATGCTACAACAACAACAGTCATCAGTTATTGTCGCGCTGTATCAGGACTCCCAGCTGGTAAGTAACAAAAAGTCGTTAAAAATCGACTGTTTTATGGTTAGACCGTTATGCAAAATCTAAGATAGCCAATCTTGGCCATAGCACCATAAGAACTTTTTAATTGAAAGTTATTCCACAGCACAAATGCAAATTTGGAAAGATACGAAGAAGTAAGGCGAACGTACGAGAGCTATAATGCCAAGACGGTAGATTGCCTTTATTAACCTGCATTTTTACTTGGTGCCATCACCCTTTTACTCATTCGTCTTGTATCTGCGTTCATCATCTTCGCTTTAAATTCTCGTTTAATCGCACCTTCAATTCGCATATACGTCATCCTTAAAATTATCTTTAATTCCGCCGTCGGTGTTTGAAATTAAATGATAATTTGTATGTTTGCTTGATTACACCGTTTTCCCCACGTGACAGCGTGCCACCCCAATAGATGAGGGTAACCATCGTCAACAACACTGGCACAACAAGAGTAGAAAACGAGGGAGGGGATGTAAGTAAGAACGTCGGTTGGGCAACGTATATCCATGTGTACGCGAGTAGCGTCAATGGCATCAGACCTGCTGGGACATCCACCATGAGGACGTTTTAGGTGTTACTTTTGTCAGTTTGTAACCATTAAGAACCATCTAGCTTTTTAATGCAGACTGAGAACTTTGGAATAAACCCGCACCATTATTGTCTTAGCAGGAAGTGGCGAAGGGGCTCTACTTTTACAATAAACCACAGGTGCATACGAATTTTAAAATGTGTTATGTAGGCCAGCATAAAATAGTATTCATTTAAACTTGATTAAGCTTGTTAGTATCTTTATAATTTTATTAGTTGTTTGATTTGGGTGACTGGTATCGTTAAAAAGGGAATTGGATTTATTTGCAGTTAAATGACATCAAATCATAGTCCTGGTGTATTTATACAGCTGTAATTTGTCTTGCTATGACCGCACAATTTACGCCATTTTAGCGAATATATCTACACGGAGACATTCAAAATGGTATTAAATCTATCAACACCATGTTTTAGCAGGTGTTTCTTAATGTTGTTCTTGAACTGTTTACTTGACACTCTACGGTCGAGGAAGTAGTTTCACACGAGTCACTTCTATCTGTGGCTTTGCATTACATGAATCTTTTTTACTACAAATTTCACAAGAAAGTAGACATTGTTTGTTTTCTTTTATTTTCGTTTTGGAATTGAATTAATGTTTAAATTGACTAACTACTTTTCGCACTGAAATGTGTGGGTGATATAATTTAAGCTCCTCTTTATAAGAAGAGTCACTGTGTTTCTTTCTTATCTTGTGTGACGCCATGACCAGGGTCTGCCGCGCCAAAAATGGCAATAACCAGTGGCCTGAGGTAGGTATATATTTGTAACCGTGAGTGATTTTATTAAATGAGGACATAATTCGACGCCATATTTGAGTATGTTAAATGGTCGCCTTACAGTGGATAGAGGGGTTACTGCAGCCAAGACTTAAGCTTCAAAATACTTCTTCCGATAGTTTTTCTCCTAGAGGCATTAAAATGAGTTATATTAAGTTTGGAGTGATGCGGACGTTTTTATTGATTCTTTTCGTTGCTATTTGTAGAATGGCGTCACAATGTACCCGGATGTAGAGAAGGAACTAGATCTCAAGAGTGTCATCATTACAACACTAAGTATCGACCAATCAGATTCTCTCACCTATGTAAAGCTCAAAGTCCAACAAAAGTCATCGGTAAGAAGGAAATCGTGGAAGTAGGGCTCTGTAACGCTAATTTAAATACCATAAGATAATGTTATAATATTAGCAATGTACCGTTTTCATGTCGCATAAAACTCATACCTGGATCATTTAGGATAAATTAAGCACCACCGTTACTTGATCTAAATGCTTACTTTAAAACAAATATATTACTACACAAATAATCCTACATACAAACACTATTTATAATCATCTACACGTATACCGACCGGTAACTGTCAAAATTAGTCATACTGTAAAACTCAAGTTTAGTTTTTCCAATCGTGCACATTAACCCCATGCTGACTCCATGCATGTAAAGTATATATTGTTTAAACTGTGTAGACAGTAGACAATATAGTATTTATATATGTCTGGTTATATCTTAAAAATACATCATGTAGCTATAAGATGAGACATTGATGGATATTCACAGGGGCACCAAAATTTTCAACGCTTATGGCCCCTGTAGGTCTTAATCCAGCCCTTTTGAGATCCGTATTACTTGTAGTGGATGACTGACCTGTCCATAAACTGCCATGTGGCCCAAAGTCTCGTACATTGTTTGGTGTATCATGATCATTCCAAACGTCCGGAGTTCTCTCTAGCTCTTTACTGCTGAACGAAGCAAATTCCTCCGTTATGGTAAATTGAGCATTTTCAAAGTTTACAGTGGAGAGTTCTTCCAAGGGAGGTAACTCAAAACAATTGTCGGCTACTATAACATTGCGGGCCAATATTGCGTAGTAGAGACCTCAACAAACACATGCATAGAGTAGAGAGAAATTTAAATTAGGTATATAATATTTAAAGATATAAATGAAGTTATAAATGTTATAAAAGTTATATCATATCTCAATGAACAATATTTGCTTTATATATCTGTATTATCTGATGTTATATCAAGAATTTATACCATGTATTAGAAGACGATATTTTCTTTTTAGATAATATTAGACGTGACGTTTTGTAACACATGACGAAACGTGAGAGTTGAAGTTAAGCCATGAAGTAATATGACAAAGGTCGACATTTTCGTTTAGGTTATATCAGATGTGATGTTTTGAAAGAACGCAGCATTTGATATTAGACCATCAAATTATATCATGTGACAAAGAAACGTATTAGATGTGACGTTTTGTAACACCTGAAGTAAGGTAGCATGTCAAGTAAAACCACGAAGTTATATGATGTGACAAAGGGCGTGTTCTCCTTTTAGATGATATAAGATGTTAAGTTCTGTAGCATTTAAAGTTAGACTAAGACGTTTAATATCATGCGACAATGAACGCAATTATCTTTATAGATGTGGAAATCTGTAGCAAGGTGTGTCGTGTAAAGAAGAACATTATATTATCGAGTTTCTATCACGTGACAATCGAAGATATTTTCAGTTATTTATGTTTATGATAACATAAAAATGCACATTAATATATGCGACGATTAATCAAGTATTGTATAGTCACCAAGTGCTTTCGTGTGCTGACAACGTGTACATCTGTATATATATAGTTAAAACATTTGGGCTGGGATATGGGCTGTGATGATTGTTTTCTTTCCTCCGTTTGCAGGAGATGTCCAATGAGTACAAACTGATTCGCTTGGTAGACTGGCCGGAGACAAGGTCGTTCCCTTTAGCACCTCAAGGTTTGGAGAAGTTACAGAAGGCAGCTGAGAACGCCATGGCCTCACTACCCGCTGGACCTGTCACTGTAGTTTGCAGGTAAGATGCATTTCTACAATGGAGATTTAAAACATTTACATCGATCGTTGAGTCATTGGGTTCATCCATTTGCCATCACATCTGAAAAGACAGAAAGTGTGTTTTGGGATGGGAGGGCGTAGTAACACAAATAAACCGTTATGTAAACGTCGGGAAAGAAAGAAAGAGTTAGATTATTGTGAATTTTGTATCCAAAAATCAATCAGAGAAAACTCAGATTTATGTTTTGAGAGGCCAGCGAAAGCGGCGAATCAATTTCCAACTTTAACCACGGGTTGAGATAAGCAGGACGTAGGGCTAAGACAGAGGAATTAAACAATTAATTGTGGTAATAAAGGGTATGCTATAACCCTGCCAGTATAGGAGGCTTGTAACAATAGGCTAAAACGAACAGACTATTTCGTCCCGACAAATATAACAAATACTTTCGCAAACAACTTGAAAGAAAGTGAAGAAAAGAAGGAAGGTATACAAAGTGAGGGGCACGGGGTGTAAGTGGGAGCGGCTGTTCGTGCAGCGTTTAACCGTATTCGGTTTTTTTGGATCGTAAATTAGAGAAACGGTACGTGTAACATATATCCGCCTGCGGTTTTTTTTTCGTTTGAACAAAGTTGTGTTTGAAATCACTGAATCGATCTTATTTATGTTTAAACGAAACCTCGCCAAACCATGGATGCCAGCGGTTGCTTGATTGGAGTGCATCCCGGCTAATGGGGCATGTAGTCTCTGGATTTCGATTTTCTACGTTTTGCCTCGGATAGCTAGGACTTTTAATCTTGAGGGGGCCCAGCAAAACCGTAACCAGCCCCCCCCCCCATGACTAAAATAATTTGAATATAAATGTAAACTAATTATCTTTTTTTCTGAAAATAGTTTATTATCATTTTTGTACTTTTTCAGAAATGGCAGAGAAAGATGTGCGCTATTTTGCTCTATCTGGAATATATGTGATCGCATCTCTCTTCGGCGGGAATCTAGTATAATGATCTCGGTGAAAGCGGTTCAGAATGTGCTGCCGAAAAGCGTTACAGAGGTACGTGAATTTCTTTAGTCCAGGGATGGGTTGTGTGGCGGTTTTACCGTGGTCTGATCAGCTCCCTTTCTTTAGAAGACATACAGTCGTCGTGCACTCAGGGTAGACAACGACTGTGTCTTCTATAACGCATGTTTTCTTTTTACGTAGCAAAGTTGTGAAAGGATTTTTCCGAAGTTATAAAATCAGAATTTTGAGTTACACCAATTTTGGACAATGAACGAAATTCGTTTTGCATTTATCTTTATATGAACTCAAAATTCCGATGGATGTATAGGTCTTCGATTATTCAATTACATTTTGGTACATACAGCTTTCTATAATCATCACGAGCAGGATAGATTTGCGCGCAAAATACTATTATAATAAACGATACAAACGTTAAACCCTGTTGGAACCATGACCCCACTTTATATTTTTCACACATGTGATGATATTGGTAAGGCAGTTCTGCATTGGACATTATTAACCATAGATATTTAAGGACGGTATGATATATAGATTTATTGGTGTGTTGTGCCGTGCTTAAGGATATTTTACTTATCTGACGGCAGTGTATTCCAATAGTAATTGTCACCAACACATCCGTAATATGGGAAATGGTTTGATACTTTTCGAAAGAGAGAAGAAAAAGTACCATCACAACTAGAGATTGTTGAATAACCCTTTTTCGCTCATATACATTCACATTTTCGCTCATATACATTCACATTTTCGCTCATATACATTCACATTTTCGCTCATATACATTCACATTTTCGGTTGTTTCTGTGCAAATTCCACACAAAAATTGACTCTGAACAACAGCATTAAAAAAATGTATAATAAAATATCAATCCTAGCAACGTCTTCGTCCAGAATATATGTCCAAAATTAGCCTAGATTGCCGCTTCGGTTTCTCTCATCCCCAGCTTTCGGGGCATAGACTACTCCTGGACCCTCAACCTTATTAGGTGTTGATGTTTTGACCTTTAAATGGCTACCACATATATTTCTAACTTTTACATATTTAGTAAAAGAACGTTTTAGGTTCTCAGTTTCGAGCGTCGATCTCATAGCGCTGCATGGCAATGTGAACAAGAAACCTTTAAAAATTGAAAACTTGCACAGGTTAAATATTCATTGGTCGATATTATTTTTGAAAATGCTAGCAGCTTATGACAAATAGTAATGTATAATTCCTGTATATATTCCTACATCCTTGCCCAATCAAAATAACTGATATGACAGTAAGACCTTTGGAGTACAACATACTTATGTTGTAAACTATTGTCTTTCTTCTTCCTGTTGTTTCCTTGTGCGGGGGCTCAGGACCCTTGCCAATTCAGTTGTAATGCCCCC
>JAVFBX010255462.1:0-19194 GCA_034783855.1 Mopalia kennerleyi | reverse complement strand
TTATGTTGAAATGTGTTCGTAGAGTTGAAAACACATATTTATATAGTTTGTATATATACAAAATAACAATTTGCATTCTCTAACAAGGAGCCGACGACTGAACATTTGACTAACCATGGTCATTTCAGGTGAAAATCTCTTTTCTGTAAGAGTATTTTGAAATTGTAGGATAGAATTGAATAAGGTTTTCATCGATTGTAAACTCCTATGTGTCGGACACGGTTCTACCGACGGGTGTGTTGGGGGGGCTGGGGCTAAAGTTGGGTTGGTTACTGGTCAAATTTAATTCATTACCTATCTTCGAGAAGCTGTGGGTGAACTGGTGGGTGAACTGGTGTTCTGCGACTGTATGCTTGAGTCACTCCTGGCCTTGTTGTTTGTCCTGAGCTTACCTGTAATCAGCTCTGATGGAAGATGATGAAGTGTGCTAATATAATGTATGCTTGAGTCACTCTTTGCCTTATTTTCTGTCTTGAGCTTACCTGTATTCCGTGCTGGTGGTAGATGACCAAGTGTGCTATTATATTGTATATATATATGTGTGTTGTCGCCAGTGGGTATTTCTGTATGTTTGATTGTGTCACTCTTCGCTTTTTTTTCAGTCTTGAGCTAATCTGTGTTCTGTACTGGTGGTAGATGAACCAGTGCGTAGTTATACTGAATGCTCCAGGAGTTACTCGCCTTGTGTTCTGTACTGGTGGTAGATGAACCAGTGAGTTTTTACTGTATGCTTTTGTCACTTCGGGCCTTGATATTGAGCTTACCTGTATTTCGTGCTGGTGGTAGATTATCCAGTGTGTTGTAACTGTATGATTGTGTCATTCCGGGCCTTGATACTGAGTTTACCTGTAGTTCGAACAGGTGGTAGATCAACCAGTGTGCTAGTAAACTGTATGATTGTGTCACTCCTTGCCTTGTTGTCTGTCCTGAGCTCATTTGAGTTCCGTATTGGTGGTAGATGAACCAGTGTGCTGTCACTGTATGCTAGGTTCACTCCTCGCCTTGTTGTCTGCCCTGAGCTAACCTGTATTCCGTGCAGGTGTTACATGAAGATGAACCAGTGTTCTATTACCATAAGCAAGGTTCATTCCTCGCCATGTTGTTTATCCTGAGCTTACCTGTACTCCGTGCAGGTGGTACATGAAGATGAACCAGTGGTCTATTACCATATGCTAGGTTCACTCCTCGCCTTGTTGTTTGTCCTGAGCTTACCTGTACTCCGTGCAGGTGGTAGATGAACCAGTGTGGTGTTGCCGTTTGCTTGTGTCACTCCTGGCGTTAATGTCCGTCCTGAGCCTACAAGACACAAGTTTTCTTTGTAAATCTACATTTATTTAATGTACAGAAATAATGTTGTTCTTGCCTCCAGCGGGCTCGAACTTTGGTCGCTGACTAGCAGTCTGAATCCTCTAACCATTGCAACCGAGCTACAGAGAATATCTAGCAACTAATGAAGAAGTCAACTCCATTTTTAATAAAATACATTAAAACATTGTAAGTATCGTGTTACAAAATATGTATAACATTAAAATACGTATAACGTTAAAATAAGTATAACATTAAAATATGTATATCATTAAAATACGTATAACGTTTAAATACGTACATGTATAACATTAAAATAAGTATAACATTAAAATACGTAAAACGTTAAAATAAGTATAACATATCAGACCTTTTGTTCCAAATGGGTTCCAGGTATTTGTATTGAGGCTGTTTATAGTGGTCAGTGTTGATTGGCCTACTGCTGGATTTGTTACAATAATTGTCTTCACACTTGTACTCCTTACAACTGAAATGGAAGCAAATTTAATACTTTAAATACTTACAGGGGAAATCGAGTATTCAGCAGTACAGTGACCTCGTATTATGACTACCACCAAAGAGTTACGAGTATCCCAAGCAACACCCAGCGAACTGCACTATTGTATCTAAGTTCTGGGAGTGGAGTGGAAACTTTTTAGTCACCACATCTACAGTAATCCCCCGGGTAAATACTTAGGGGTGGGTGGGTAAGCAAACACGCTTCGTGAAAAATAAAATACCAGACGATGTGTCTATGGTGCATGTTATGTAACGACATTCCGGTAAATCGCAAAGCACTCATCTTGGTCTTCCCAGTCGAAGTGTAACATACACGTGCTTGGCCGCTAGGTGTCGCTTACGATCTGTGCGTGTCCTAAGCAAAACCCAGCGAACTGCGCTATTTGTATCTAAGTTCTGAGAGTGGAGCGGACACATGTTAGTTACGCCACTTCTACAATCATACCATACACTCTATCACACCAGCAGCTTCCAATACTAAGAACTCCCAATACTCACAACTCCCATATACTCACAATTCCCAATACTCACAACTCTCAATACTCATAAACTCCCATTACTCATGAGTACCACTCTCATTACTCACAACTCTCAATACTCACAACATCCGACACTCACAACTCCCGATACTCACAACTCTCATTACTCACAACTCTCCTTACTCACAACTCTCATTACTCTCAAATCCCAATACTCACAACTCCCGTTACTTACAACTCTCAATACTCATAAACTCCCATTACTCATGAGTACCACTCTCATTACTCACAACTCTCAAAACTTACAACTCCAAATATAATCACAGCTCCCATATACTCTCAACTCCCAATACTCACAACTCCCGTTGCTCACAACTATCAATACTCATAAACTCCCATTACTGACAACTCTCGTTAATCACAACTCCCATATACTCACAACTCCCATATACTCACAACTCCCATATACTCACAGCTCCCATATACTCACAAATCCCATATACTCACAACTCCCATATACTCACAACTCGCATATACTCACAGCTCCCATATACTCACAAATCCCATATACTCACAACTCCCATATACTCACAACTCCCAATACTCACAACTCCCGATACTCACAACTCTCAATACTCATAAACTCCCATTACTCATAACTCACATTTCTCAAAACTCCTATAATTTACAATCCCCATTCCTCACACCTACCCCATGGAAGAGGGTCCTAAAGAGACATTTCAAAGCCGACCAAACTTAACATTCCGCATTTGTTTTCAAACGTATGTAATGTGTACTATACATGCCCTAGAAACGAGCTAAATAGTTTTCCTCGACATGTATTTATTATATTTATGAAAAAAATCAATAACAAATTTTATCCCACAATAAGTTTGGGAAGCCTCATTCATACCCAATACTCACAACTCCCATTAACCAAAGCTTCCATTAATCACAACTCCCTTTACTCACAACTCCCAATACTCACAACTTCAAATATTCACAACCTGACCGTCGTTGTCAGTTTATCAATCTTCTCAACTAGTCTGTGTACGTACTTTAATGTCTCTTACTTATATGGTAATTCCTTCACCCACACTTTAATATATCTCATCATAAGTTCATGACAAAGTCATGGTCTAAATTGTTTCACGGACAAAGGCATAATTACATTAGGCAACACGCATTCTCCCATTCGACCCCACACTCAAATACATCCACTTTTAATACGGTCAGTCAACTCTTCAATTACAAGTTTAAATGTTCTTAACGCTGTGTTGATCATATTCCGAACACATGGTATATTTATATATAGACAGTTAGGGAGATACCATGCGAGATTCCATGGTGTTTTGTGTTCTGGCTAAGCCTCAAATGCTGGATTTGTTATTGGCGGCATACACCCCAAATCGTGGGATCCAGCCTATCAGCAACAGTCACGTGTATTTCTTTTGATATTTCCTATTCAACATCTTCAGACATTTAATTAAAACCGTCGCAATGTTACCTCAATGTCTTGCGCAGACCTACAGGTTATCTGCTTGAAAAGCTAAATGGTTCTTGATCATTGCAAAATGAGACACCCAGAAATATAACAAGGACTGGAGTTTGCTATTATTAAAACAGTAAACAGAAAACCTGCTCTTCATCATGTTTATAAGTTGATTTCGAGCACTGCTTTCCGTCATTATTTTTCCCTCGGTCATATCAACGAGTCTTCAATATCCAGCTAGGGCTTTCCATCTCAAATACTTCGTCACCGTTATAATGTGCATGCACAAACACCAAAGGTGGTGGCAATTTTGGATTAAACAATGTATTCATAGGACTGAAAAGGCAGTATAACAAGTGAAATACCGACGATAATTTATGGGAATTGAAAGTTACTGAGACCGTATGCTACCATGTATCTATGGATATAACTTTGCGGCTGGGAGCTGCCTAGAATGATTTATTTTACGACTGGATCGAAGGCAGTGTAGCGCAGCTCTTATGTTCCTTATATGTTTGTTTGTTTGTTTGTTTGATTGGTGTTTAACGTCGTACTCAAGGGTATTTCACTTATATGACGACGGAGACAAAAATAAAACGTACAAACAGATGAGCTTTGTTTCTCTTTAGCGCTGAGAACACCAGGGCTACAGAAAGCTCCTCTTTTCTCGCCTCTTATACGATCGGCCGAGGAAGCCGAGGGAGTATTCTGCAGGACTGGCCAACCCGCTCCCCCACGGGGCTCCTTATATGTAGAAACGTTATGGCGTTAATACTTCATATCTAACATGGCCACAACAAATGGGGAAGGTAAGATGTCATTTAAGGCTACCATATACCGTGGTATCAAATACAAATGATACATGTATACTCCCAAATCAGCTTAATTAAGCTCATGGCCAATTTGACACCGTTCCGAGGTAGCAGATTGGTCGACTGAATTGAATGTACGATTACTATGTGTGGAAAGCAGGACACATTTCAAAGTTCAGTTTGTCAAAAAAACGTATTAATGTTGTTTTACTGTATGTATCTGTCTTATTTTACCCACTTTGAACAATGGGACAGAAATATACCTTTTGGCGCCCAACATATGTATCCCCTACTGGCTGTACAGGCTTGATCAAACCACTTGCCACTGACTGGATCCAGTTCCACACAGTCCTCATCATACCCACTGACCTCATTACTTGGTTCAGAGTCCGCCCAATTCGTGAAGGCCTCTGCTGTTTTACCACCATCCCACATAAACCCACCTGCATTGACGATACGAAGTCATGAGATCAGATTTAGTTACATAAGTAAAACGTCTGTTTTTTTTAAATAACAATAGAGTAGATCTCTTTGGTCAGATTGACGCCAGTTGCTTTCTTCCAGAGGATTTATTTATATTGGAAAGACGTAACGAGAGAAATAACCAGAGATAGTACATGGAACCGATAACTAATATAGTTTGTTGCTTATTGTACAGAGAGTCAGACCTTAAGTCTGCAAGTGAAACTGAGCGGAATAAACTATCTGTACCGTCTTGTTGTGAGATGAGACCAATCCACATATTCAGATATTTATTTGGAGACTTGGCCAGGAAGGAGAGTATGAACTGTGATTCCTGCTGACTGGAGATCGCCACCAAACGCATGCCCATTTTAGAGCAGACTGACTTAGCTCTGGACCAGGATACGGCCGGGGTAACCGAGAAGTAGTAACAGTAGTTGTTCACTGTGGAGGGGATCCAGCTACTCTTGGCACAGGGTCGTTGCATAGCCAAAGGTGTTGGTCCGGGTTTACTGGCTACAAAGTGACAAAACAATCAACTTAGTCTATTGTATTTGATTAAGGAAACGCTTAATCGTCAGAATATATCCATCGTGAAAGTAGTGTAGCAGTACTCCAAAATAATTGTTGTTGTAGAAAATGTATTAGTCTTATCGTTCTGTTGAAATAGAAAGTTCACTGAGATATGCGGTGAGTTTGTTTTTCAGCTATGATAAATTAACTAATTTTATATTACCGTTTTTTTATATGCACTAATAAATTACAAATAAACAGCAAGACAAACAAATCCACCTTACACTACAATACTAGATTTAATTCAGAAACTAATTATTTAGTATTTGCAATTTAGAATTGTTAACCAATCTTTCAAAATATTTATTTGTCGTGTCATTTTTAATTGAAAATAACTATTCCACATAGATATGTTTGCTTAAAATCTGACATATGTAAGAGTGCTCCTTAACATCGTTTGGTGAATACAGAATAACGTTAATGTAGTAAGGGCTAATACATAATTGATTGCTTTTAGATGATCACCTAGTTCCATCTGTCCGTACATGAAATCAGTATTAATTGAAGTAATAGGGTTGTCAGTATCATAAAAAATATATCAGACTAATTATTACCATAAGTAACGTAACGGTTTACTATTAACAAGAAGCGGTAACTATTGCTTCCTTTACAACATCGCGAAATGTATAGGTCTCATCATTTCACAGTTTACGTGTCTTCAGATACTTATAAGAGCTAATGTAGTGTGGTTACATGTACATAGGGTGGTGAAATTGTTCTGTCGATATGTTAAAATAAGAATTAGTGTCGCTTCATGTTGAGGGAGGATGTTCTACCACTCTGATGGAGCAACAATTATTGTCGCATTACTAAGCATTTTTGTTGGTAATATGTTGTTTCTTCTGCCACTGGTAAATTATTAAAACGAATGTCTGTAATTACCCTATTCCGCATATTCCAAACGTTCTCTGTGTTTGGAATTGCACTATTTCTAAGCGTCAAAACGTTCTCTGTGTTTGGTATAACCTTGTATTTAAGCTTAAAAAATTTCTCTGTGTTCGAAATAACCATATTCAAAAGCTTTATAAACGTTCTCTGTGTTTGGAATTACCCTATTCCTTAATTTCGGAAAGTTCTCTGTGTTAGTGAATGGCACTTCAAGCTTCAAAAGGCTCTCTATGCTTGGAATTACTGTGTATATAAGCTTCGAAACGCTGTCTGTGTTTGGAATTACCACATTCCGAATCATCTAAACGTTATTTATGTTTGGAATTACTTCGTTTCTAAACTTTAAAGCATTCTCAGTGTTTAAAGTTACCTCGTTTCTAAGCTTCAGAATGATTTCTGCTTTTTTCAAAACGTTTGCATTTCGTATTGTCCTATTTTTTAGCTGGAAAAAATTATATGTGTTGGAAATGGCATTTTTCCTCAGCTTATAAGTTCTTTGTGTTTGGAATACTCCGTTTTTAAGCTTTAAAACTTTTTTGTTTGGAATTAGACTATTCCTTAGCTTCAAATCGTTCTCTGTCTTTGGAATAACCATATTCTGAAGCTTTATAAACGTCCTCTGTGTTTGGAATTACCCTATCCGTAAATTTCAGAACGTTCTCTGTGTTAGGGAATGGCACTATTTGTTAATCGTCAAAAGGTTCTCTCTGCTTGGAATAACTATGTGTTTAAGCTTCAAAACGTTATCTGTGTTTGGAATTACCCCATTCCGAATCATTTAAACGTTCTTTATGTTTGGAATTACCTTGTTTCTAAGCTTAAAAGCATTCTCTGGGCTTAGAATTGCTTCGTTTCTAAGCTTCCGAATGTTTTCTGCTTTTGAAAATCGCTTGTTCCTCAGCTTCAAAACGTTCTCTGTGTTAGGAGTTACCCTTTTCCTAAGTTTCAAAAAGTTCTCGCATTTAGAATTGTCCTATTTCTCGGATTGAAATAGTTAGATGTGTTTGAAATTGTATTTTTTCCCAGTTTAAAAAAATTCTCTATGTTTGGAAATACTTATGCCTAGTTTTCAAAATGTTCTCTGTGTTTGAAATAACCCCATTTCTAAGTTTTAAAGCGTTCTTTGTTTGGAATAAGCCTATATTCCTTAGATTCAAAACGTTTTGTCTGTTGGGAATAACCCCGTTTCTAAGCTTTAAAGCGTTATCTGTGTTTGAAACTACCCTGTTTCTAAGCTTGAAAACATCTTGTGTTTGGAACACACCCTATTGCCAAGCTTCTTAACGTACTCGGTGTTTGAGTTACTATTACTACTAAACATCGAAGCGTTCTCTGTGTTTGGAATTATCCTATTCCACAGCTTCCAAACGTTCTTTGTGTTCGGAATTACGCTATTTCTAAGCTTCAAAACGTTCTCTGTATTTGGAATTACCTCGTTACTAATCTTCAATGTATACTCTGCATTTGGAATTACCCTGCTCCAAAGCTTCAGAATTTTCTCGTTGTTAGGAATTACACTATTCATAGGCTTCAACAAGCGTTCTCTGTATCACAATATTCCTAGCGTAGATACTAAAAATAGTATGGGTATTCGTTTACAGTTGTATTTAAAGCATTTAAAACACACAGCTAGTAACAATGTGAGATAGTAGGCAAAAAGGTTACATACCTATTGTAATTTTACATATAGTAGGATATGTCAAACGACAAGAAGTATCATTCCACTGGCCGTTAGGGTTAATCGCCACACAGCCTTCTCCTTCAGTCTTACTTGGCTCCCCCTTACCCCAACGTGTATAAAGTGTTGGCCAACCGTCCGACCAGACATACGTACCGGTTTTCTGGACAGAAGATCAGAAAAATAGAAAACGGAACAAAACATGCATTTTACGACTCAGAAGGCCTATTAGGCGCGAATTAAAGTAAAGAAATAAAGCCTAGTGTCTCGCCATATTTGGGAGGTGAAGACATCTGTCATATTAGTAGGGTGTACTCCTGTGTCAGGTTGACAGAATACATAAGCCTACAGTGTTGATGGATTTGCTTGTTTGATTGGGGTTTAACGCCGTACTTAAGGTTATTTCACTCACACGACGGCGGACCAGCTCAATGGGTAAAGGAAACCAACTTAACACAACTGGCAACAAACAATAACATGACAGGACAAATACAGGACACTCACAGGACAATACAAATACATGACAAACAGATCGGCTTCCTGTTCCTCTTTACCGCAGAAAGCACCAGGAAGCTACCTCCAACAACCGGCGTGTACACGTAACTTTGGCCTACTTTCTTGGCAGTCAAATGGAATGTGCTCCCCTGTTACGTACACACAATGTATGCCAACTCCCATACCATACCTGTCCATGAGATATATAGAGTGATCCATAACGGTCTGACCAGGTTACCTGTAATCACTTTTTGACTAATGCGGATTGGTCAAGCATATGGTTACCTGTGAATCAGATAGTCCGATCCAATATGGATTGGTCTTGCCTTTCAAGAGGAGGCGTAACCATGCCTCTTCATAAACGCTTGTTATTGAAACCAGATTTCCGCCATCTTGTTTACAGAAGTTATTGGCATCCTGCCATGTGTGTTTGGTGGAATCCACTTTGTAGCAGCTCTCACCGTGGGCAATATAACCGGCCTTCTTACAGAAGATTGGCTGAGACGGAGGTTTGGCGGTTGGTATGCTTGTGCCTGTCGTATGGGAAAATAATTATTGAGACCAGATTTCGTTAATCTTAGTTAGAACTGGAGAGTATTATGAATATAATCCAGAAATGCTGACCGATCACCTCGCATTAGTCCGGTTGTGTTGCCATTAAACAGAATGGCAGATTTTTACGGTTTATAGGAATGCGATGCTAACATGGTAATATCATCGACGTCAAAGTTTGGATTATTTATTATTGTTTCCTCACTTAATATAAATAGTTTACTCAACGTTTATTTGACAATTAGAGAGATAATAATAATGTTCATACTTTTTCTAACTTGACAAGCATATTTTGATCCGGATTGGCAGGTGGCATCATTCCATCGACCAGCTCTCCAAGGCTCTGTGTACATCTGAACGCAGTCTTCCTGTTTGGAGTAAAAGAGGATCGGGAAAGTTTCTTTGTTAACTTTTGTCGATAAAAACAGATAGGAATTCACACTTGCAACCATGGCGATTTACTTGCTCAGAATAAAAAAAAGGTGTGGTAAACTTAAGGATTTCTAAATTTCCGATGATCAGGACGAACAGATAGGAATTAACACCATTAACAAGCATGAATATATTCTTGTTCATAGTAAAAGAGCTGCGATAATCTTAGGGTTTCTAAGTGTCAATTGTTCAAGATAAACACATCGTATTTCACACGTGCAAACAGGACGATAGTCTTGTTCAAAGTTAAAGTGTTCGCTGTTCAGGAAAAATAGATACGACTTCATACGTCGGACCAGGATGTTTTTCTTGTTCCGAATAAAATAAGCGCGATAAACTTAAATGTTTCTATGTGTCCAGTGTTCAGGAAGGTCAGACAGGATTTCACATTTATGACCAGGGTGATCATCCTGTTTCGAACAAAGGAGGTGCGATAAATGTCAGTGTTTTTAAGTGACCTTTATTCATGAAATAACATAGGATTACACACCTGCGACCAGGGGGATCTTTCTGTTCGGAGTTATAGTTTCGATAAATTTAAGGGTGTCAAGGTGTCAATTGTTCAGGAAGAACAGATAGGATTTCACACCTGCGACAAGGGACATCGTCCAGTTTGTATTAAAAGAGGTGCGATCAACTTTTGGGTTTCTAAGTGTCATAACAAAAGAGGTGTGATAAACGTAAGGGTTGTTAAGTGTTTATTGTTCAGGAAGAACAGATAGGAATTCATACATGCGACCATGGCGATCTTCCTGTTTGGAGTTAAAGGGATGTGATAACTGATAAACTTAAGATGCGACCATGGGGCTTGGCTGTTGGAAGTAAAAGAGGTGCAATAAACATGAGGGTTTCTAAGTGTCAATTGTTCCGAACAGATAGAAATCGACACGTGCAACCCTGGAAACCTGGCTGTTTGGAGTAAAAGAGGTGTGATAAGCTAAAAAGGTTCCAAGTGTCCCTTGATTAAGAAAAACGGATAGGAATTCACATGTGCAATCATGGAAATATCCTTGTTTTAAGTAAAAGAGTTGTGATTAATTTACGGGTTTCTATTAAAGTGTCCATTGTTCAGGAAGTTCAAATAGAACCCTGTTTGGAGTAAAAGAGATGCGATACTGTTAACTTTAGGGTTTCTAAGTGTCTATTGTTGAGGAAGAACAGATAGGAATTTACACTTGCTACCAGGGCGATCTTCCTGTTCGGAGTAAAGGAGGTGCGATAAACTCAAAGCCCGCCGCACACGGGAGGAACTGGCTCAGATGTCGGCCTCGAGAGGCTGGGAGCTCAGCTACATTCTCACTACTTTTTTCGCCGCAAACGAGCGAGCTACCGCCTGAGCAAACTTGCCTCCAGTCCTCTATTCACGTAATATCTATCAATAGCATGTGGTTTCACGTAACAAAGCAACGCGTTCTCATTGGTAAGTTATTTTTTCTAGCTCAGGCGGTAGCTTACGGTCAGCGCACACGATGAGTTCTTGGCCTCCCGTGGCAGAAAATATCAAACAGGACAGATATTATCCTCACGACCTCTCGAGGCTGAAATCCCACTAAAATTTCACCGCATACGGGGGAAACAGCTGAGCTACCTGCCCCTCGTGGCCGGCAGCTCAGCCAGTTCCTCTCATGTGCTTAAGACTTTCTGAGTGCTCTTTGTTCAGGAAAAGATATAGGATATAACAACTGCGATCTGGGCGATATTTTGTGGTTATTTGCATAGCTCTGTTACAATGTTAATTTGAACAACACTTACTATCAAAGGTGCAATTATATGCTGAATACTCACGACTTGGCCATTGGTCGATGATTTAGGTGAGCCATTTGGTTCTCCACGGGACCAAAATGTGAATTTAATATCAGAATTATCCGCCCATATAAACGTATTCTCCAAACGAATGTCATTAAAGCCAATCCAGATAGGGTTCGTTCGACCACTTAGCTGGCTTACAAAGAATTCTAAATAAAAGAAATAGACTTTATGATAGGCAGGATAAGGTTATAGTAATTAGCAATGAACTCATCCAGGATTCCTTCATCAGCGTAGATACCGCGACACGCGACATCGTTAATAAAATATATTTTCTAGCAGGGTCTGACGTTGAAATTTATTTAGCATTTCACAAACAAAACAATACTGCAATGGATGATCACCGGAATGTGTCCCCGCTTTCCATACAATCTCGAGGCACTCTTCAACGTTTCTAAGTATATTTCTTCTGAACAAAATATGTTCAATACCATTCAGAAACTTACGTTGTTCAAACCAGCTGTTAATACTGGCCAGATCAGCTCCAGGTGCTTTTTTTTTACAGTTGGCGCGAGCAATGTTCCAGTTGACATTTGGTCCCTGGTCAGGTGATAAGAAGTAACACTTGGAACTCCCTAAATAAAACAATCAAAAACAGGGACTATTGAGTAAATCATAGGTGTTCGGAGAAGAACATGTTTTCAAACGTGTGTAGATTAATCATTCGAGAGTACAATTCGTATTTCAGCAATGGGAAGGTATTTTTAATTTTATTGATGGAGGATCATCTTGAATGTTACTCCAGCTATAGGAAGGTATCTTTAATTGTACTGATGAGGATCATCTTGAATGTTACTCCAGCTATAGGAAGGTATCTTTAATTGTACTGATGAGGATCATCTTGAATGTAACTCCAGCTATAGGAAGGTATCTTGAATTGTACTGATGAGGATCATCTTGAATGTTACTCCAGCTATAGGAAGGTATTTTTAATTGTACTGATGAGGATCATCTTGAATGTTACTCCAGCAACATTTTTATTAATGTTAATTGATGTTATTTGTCTTGACTGGTCGTCTTGCTATTACAGGCACTGACATCATTATTATATGTGATTGTGGTTATATGTGAATCGATTAAACTCTATTGGTTACTTTTTTAAATGTTATCATAGGGAAGCTAGGGTGGCAGGGGTAGGGGCGGGGGAGGTCATATATTTATTTCTAAAATATATTATTCACTCACATGTTCCAGCTGACGTGAACCCAGCTGGGCATCCCCCATGGACTGGGGGTGTGGGCGGCACAGTGTGGGCTGGATGGGATCCATCTGGTCGCTTACAGATAAAGTTTATAGTCTCGCCACAATTCAAGTCGTTCCATTCACCTATAAGTGAATAATTCTTCTTTTCAAAAACATTCGCTAGAAATGCATGTTACTTTACAAATACAAGATCATTTAAGGAGGATATAATTCGTTCCGTACACAATACATTTCTTTAACACACTCTTTGAATATTAACAATACATATCGATCGCGATAATGGGAAACAAACACTTTAAAACTGAAACGATGGAGAACATACAAGAATACTCTGTTTGGTCAGTTGGTCAATTGAATCCTGAGTATCAAGCTTTTAAAAATATACATGATGTTAAACAGGTATCTAAATAAAGAAAGATTAAACACCATAACTTTGGCTAGATAGTTGCGAAAATTAGATCGGAAGGTAAAAATTAAATTATAATGTCTATTTTCATGTAACATTTGTCGTCGAAATACGTAGATCGTCATGGTAGGTGGATATGGAAAATGTTTATCGGAGCAGCCCTAACAGTTAGATGACTTACCATTATAATTGAAAATATTAACACATCGTTGACCACCGTATAAGTCATTTGGTTGACTTGGGGCCCAGTTTTTAAAATCAACTGGTGTTCCATCGGTCCACCTTGGAAATATAAGTACATTTTCCTGGTTATATTGTTGATGAAGATTGGTGAATAAATTGAGCATTGGATCTGATTAGAATTATATTGATTTTCATAACTAAAAAAACCCTACGTCTTCCTTTAAACGAAGAAACAACTTGTAGTCTACGAATTTGACACACGTCTGCTTGTCTGATAATCTAGGAATGTTAAACTCACGTGCCGAAAATGTTTCAATCTCTGACAGAGGCCTGGGCATATATAGCCGAAAAATAACTTATTTGGGGATCATTTATAAGTCTAGACAATAATCAAATATACAGCACTTCGTAGATTAAGATGTAGTTGAAAACAATTCCGAATAGATATTAGCACTTGTTGTATAAACAAAAGAGAAAGTTATAATCACGAATACGATAGCCTGATAATGTTATAACTAGAGCCCTAAAAGCTTTGATATGGGGCTATTGCCTAGGTGTCAAACCACTGACCGGATGTACGATTGGAGTTTGTTTTAGACAGGGCTCGAATCAGAAGACCTCTCACACAGAATTTCCGACTCACTGTCGTACCTTCTTTCATCGATATAAAAATTATTTTGCCGTTAATTTAATATTTTGACAGTAACATACATGCATGTCAACAAAACAAAGACACGAACACGATGCTGTGTTTTAATAGAGGATTTTCAAAAATTGAACCTAGAACGTGTGTTTTCAGTGGAAAATTACCGCAAGCCAGCCACAGCAAATGACCTATATATAGAATTTCAATAGATACTCTCGAGGAGGGTGTCATTAACACGATCACTGGGTTGACTTTAACAGTAGAACTGGGCTAACATACTCGACAAGCGACAATAACCCGCGTATGACTCATTGTGCGTATGAATTGTTTGCATCTCAAACACTAAATCAGCCTTAATTTAGACATTTTACCGTTTAGATACGATACTCTGGTTCAGCCTTATAGGTATACAATTCAGCTACAAAAAATCAGCAATTAACAGGCTTACAGCAATATTTTGGTTTGATGTAGTCCAGGGAAAATAGCTTAAAATGAGTAAACTTTCTAAATTTGTGACGATTAAAGAATGGGGCTATAGCCCCATAAAAACAAAAACAAACAAACAATATAAGACATTGTGTAAAAAAGTTTCTTTAAATAGTCGGTGTATATAGAATCAAAAAAGGTTACTATTGTTTGTTGTAAATGAAACCCTCAATGTTTACAAAGCGGAATACGTGGTATTGCCATTCCACATGCCATTTAACATCTTTCGAATACATGTAGTATATGACCGTTATACCATTATTGCAATACAGATTGTTTTTAACCGAATATTCCGTTTTAGGTGATACAGTACAATCAGACATAGCAAACAACAGTACCAACCCGAAATCAAATTGCTCTGTTTTATCGTTTCCACTTTACAATTTTCACTTTGATTATCTCTATAACGACGTCACAATGACAGGCTAATTTGTGACTTGATCCTCTAGATGAAACAGAATGCGGCCTACTCGTGGGATTACTGTGAATTTCTCATTCCATGCTGCCATATCAATAAGTTAACAGCGATTATCTCCCTTTAGGCCTACATGTAGATGTTAAAGTCAAATCAGCTCTAGTGCTATTCGAAGGACAACCAGTCAGTGACTTTACAAACAGCTCGATGTTTTAAACAAAACTGTTTTTAATTTTCCACCGCCTTCTCGGTAAAGCAAATATCACACAACAAAGAAGAGATATGTATACATACGTGTAAGCCAACAAGTTCAGTTCATTTAAACCTATCCAGTAATCTGTCCTGTACTCTTTGCTTATCTACAAACATAAACATGGAAACCATATCCTGCATTTACATCCATGTGACTGATTTACTTCCTTTATACAGTCTACTAAAGGACAATACCACCCCAAAACCGTGTTTTCTACATAAGTAAAACATTTTCTGTTCAATGCAATACAAACATTATAATGGTCCTAACCCTATCATAACTCTAGTAATCATCCATTCAAGAGGAACACCGAAACCACTTGAATCATTGCATCCTGTGCACAGCAGACTTCACTGATCTATCATTGGATTGTTCAAATAGGCTGACCAACCAGAGTGCAGGAAAACTTAGCAGCACAGGATTTGATGACTCAAGTGGTGCTTGTGATCCTCTTTAATTGGTGATAACCAGAGTTACAATCAAGTTATGAAAATGGAAATTAATGTATTGTAATACACACAGAAAGTTTTACTTATTTATATAATATGTTTTTTTGGTGGTATTATCCTTTAAAGAAGTAACACATATTCAACAGAATAAAACAAGTTCATCTGCTGCTATTCTCCGAATGGTTCAGACGTTCTTTTTTACGCAGTCTGACGACTTTTTTCCCACAGAAAATACCATAAGTATTATTCAATGTGGTGCACCAGTAAGCAAGTATTTTAACTATTAACATGTAGGTTGTACTCACTAAGGCAGTGATTAAGTTGCCTTCTTCGCGTGAATGAATACTGGCTAACTCGCCTCCCTGTTTCACACAGTATTTCCGGGCATCGTACCAGGTCATCTGCTGGCCATAGTAACTGTAATAATAACAGCTCGTATTGAACCGGTACCAACCATTTGCACCACAGGAAGTCGCTAAAATCGGGGTAAAAACCCACAAAAAAATAGTATATATCAAACAAAATCCCAATAGTACAGTAAAATACAAATGTTACATATATCTGCACGTAGATATATATTCATAACAAATACCACATGAGTTAGGCCTTCGACCGTGGATTAGTGGTTACAAATCCTAATTCGATGTACCATCCACGGCTTCGAGTCCGCCTGTCGACCTTCTGGCATATGACTGAGTCACATGATGTTGCTCCGGCAATCGCGAGGGTAGCTTTTACGAGGCTTTCTCTCGGTTAACCGTATTTAAGCAAGAAACAGTGCCAACTTGACAATCTGTTGTCACATAAGTGAAATATCATTAAGAATGCCGTTAAACCCCAATCAAACAACCAAACCAAATATTATAGACAAAAGACGATAAATAATAACTAAAGATAGGTTATTTCTCATATTAAAACCCTGCCTATTTGACCGCATGGACTAAAACCCAATGAACGGAACTAACACGTTATGTCACATTAAAGATACTATACATATCCGCATTCTTGAAACAAAAGCCCAATCAGGTAAACCTCAATTGTATCACATATACGAGATCGCATACCTGTCTGCTTTGACAAAACCCTCTCAGCTTGAAAGTCAACTGTATCACATATACGAGATCGCATACCTGTCTGCTTTAGCAAAACCCTATCAACTTGAAAGTCAACTGTATCACATATACGAGATCGCATACCTGTCTGCTTTAGCAAAACCTTCTCAACTTGAAAGTCAATTGTATCACATATACGAGATCGCATACCTGTGTCTGCTTTAGCAAAACCTTCTCAACTTGAAAGTCAATTATATCACATATACTAGGGGTGTAACAATGCATCGAGCTATCGATATATCGCAATAGTCCGTGATCCGATAGTAACATATCGATAGTCACACGGGATATCGAAAACTATCGCCAATAGTGGATGCAAATATCGATAGTTTCAATAGTTGAGTAATTTTCCTGAGCGTATCAGTTGTAGACACATGAATTGTTTAAGTGAACATAATTTTGAGACATTCTTCGGAAGATGTGTTAGTTTACATAGTTGGATAAGTTTCCCGATCCTATAAGTCAGTTTATTCTAAAGCCTTGATATTGTTACAATATGTTTTTTTAATATATATTTTTCTATGCAGAGCGACAAGTGTGCCAAACAACTTAGTACATACATGTAGTACAAGCATTTGTGATTTGTTAAACAAATAAAGAAATCTTATGCAGAATTCTACAAGTTTTATACTAACTTGTTTGAAATAGTAATTTTTCTTCATTATGGCTACTTTAGATGTGTTTAACAAATTTACAAAATATCGCAATAGTATCGCAATAGTACCTTAATATCGCAATACTATCGCAATATTAGTTGGGACTATCGCAATACTATCGCAATAGTCATATCAGCATCAGTAGTCACCCCTAACATATACGAGATCGCATACCTGTCTACTTAGCAAAACCCTCTCAACTTGAAAGTCAATTGTATCACATATACGAGATCGCATATATGTCTGCTTTAAACAAAGCCATAACTAAAGACATCTAAAATATCGGCGGCTGACAGCCAGCAGTACCTACGTTCACATTTTTTAAATTTGCTAAAAATAGCATGGCCTTGTTTTTTCGTGACCTTCTTTCATGTCTATAAATATCAATGATGTAACTATAGTAGTGTTCTCCCAAATGCAATTCCAGATGTGCATATGTCCACCCATGTCAAAACCGTTGCCTACCAGAAATACATAAGGTGGACATAGGGATTTCTGGCTGCTTGAAAATTTAGAAATTTACGCAAACCGTTGCCTGCCATAAATGAATCAGTGTACATAAGTATTTTAAAAACAAAATAATGAGAACATGTCCAGGCGAGCCAGAGACACCTATGCTCCACAATTATGACTATGTCCAATTTTACAAATTTTAAGTTACTGCCAGAAATGCCGATATCCAACTTATGTGAGCATAAGTTTTATTTATCCTACAATTACATGAAAATTACAGCTAATTTCAATAATATTTGTTAACAATCACCTTGTAAATTGGTTGACGTGTCCCGTGTTGCAATTTTATTTTGTCATGCCATCATTTAGTATTTTTAATATTCAACCAAAGTTTAAAAAGCGATTTTCTTGAAAAGTCATGTTTGGGACGTAGGTATTTCTAACTGTCAGCCGACGATATTTTCCTGAACGATTTATTTATGTGTAAAATGAATAGTTCCCTTCATAATTTTACAGATTACAACTCCATATCCTTTTCTGATAAAGATTTTGAAAGTTTAGTGAGTACACCGCGTTCAGACTGTCATACGGTCACTAAATGGCTCAAAGCCAATCATATGAAAGGAAATGTTTATAAATTTCAGACTTTGTCTGCTGGTAACAAAAACTAGAAATAATTACCTTTATATATTTCTAAAAGCAATCTCACTGGCACAGGGATGTAGATCAATTAAAATTGATAAATCATCTTATGTTCTAGATAACTGCCAGAGACAAGTTTCTTAATAAACCGTAATCTCGAGTCGTTTGACAGTGTATAAGACAGTAACTAAAATGGGCTTAATAGGAGGAAATCTGAAAGCCTTTGTATAAATAAAGACGGCATAAGTATATAGGTAAAAGAAACTGTAAAGCTATTAGGCGTTAATATAGACTGCTTGTTAAATTTTAACAGCCATGTATCTATCATTTGTAAGAAGGCTACCAGACACTTAAACGCATTATTAAATCGAATTGGCAGCCACCTTAATATTAATAGTAAATTAAATATAAATCACTGTTTTATTTTGTCAAATTTTTGCCCTCTTGTATGGCATTTCTGTGGCTCTTCTTCAACAAACAAGATGGAAAAAATCTAGAAATGTGCTTTACCTTTCGTTTTTAATGATCACAAAAGCGAATACTCTTCATTGTTAACAAAGTCCAAATTACCAATTTACATTTAAGAAGACTGAGACTTTTAGCTACGGAAGTTTATTAATCCTTAGATCAATTAGGTTTGGAAATTTTAACTAATCTTTTTAAACCTAAGCTCTCGTTATACTCTTTAAGAACGTTTTACCCATGGCTCAAACTACATACGGATTAAATTTTGTGCCTTACTCTGTGATCAAAATATGGATGAACTTGCCAAACAATTTTAGAACATGTGAAAATTT
>JAVFBX010255461.1:0-32785 GCA_034783855.1 Mopalia kennerleyi | reverse complement strand
TTACATTTTCATTTACAATAAAATATACCTTTTCACAACAATTACTCAAAAGGTCGGTCATCTTTTAAAAACTAATACCTAGAATTTTAATTTTAAGAATTTTATGTAAAGATAGAACAGTCTATCAGTGTAGTGTAGACGAAGGAGGTCACTCACGCATGTGAACCCAGAAAGGTATGCTCTGATAGTCACAATCACTTCATTATTTCATGGTTGGACGATTATGATATTAGTATGTACTTGACAGTAAGTGACTCACCCGAGAAGCTAAGCTATTCAGATTGTACAAAGAATGGCGAATAATTTAACATTGGAAATCAGAAAAGGGCATGTATAATATAAGGGCATAATGAGTCGGCATTCGTAGGTTACTTGATAATTGTTTTTGCAGACAAGAAAAAGGACAAATTACTGGGTCCAGGCTTTGTTTGTTGGTTTTATTAGGGTTTAACGTCGTGCTCAAGGGCATTTGACTTATATGACGACGGATTGAGCACTTCACAATGTTTCTTGCCTAATTATGGTGGAAAACCGAGAGGAAAACAGTACATAGAAGTAAGATATTGTTTGATTGGTTTGAATGGGAATTTCCCTTTTTCGCTAAGAATCGAATGGAGACATTTTGTATACGGCACGTGGACGGGGGTTCAGCAGTCCAATCCACATCCTCTGGCTGGGCCACAGTGCATAATTCAATTAGTCCAGTAGACCATGCTAGATTTTAATTGGCACACCCGCGAACAGATCTCTGTTAAAAGAACATTTTGACCCACGAAAATTGTTTAAAGAAACACCTGTAGAGAAATGAATTAGTTTTAACTACTAGACTGAAATCTCCCAGGGGATACTCAAGGGACAAAAGTTTAAAAAAAATTGTTTTCTCAATTCATTTTCTCACAGAAAGAGCTTAGGTTTTGGAGTGACACTACGACACGATCGATTTAAGGTAATGATAAGAAAATCAATGGTCTGCGGCTAGCGGAATAAATTCATTTCAGTTCCATCGCGGAGATGTTCAATTGAATTTCATCATGAAAATATTCAATTACAGGAAAGAATTGAAAAACGGGATTTGTTGAGAAAAATAACTCAGAAAATAGATTTATTGACTGATTGAAGTGTGTAAAGCTAAATCGACTTTTTCAGAGGACCTTTTCAACATCTTTTGATCGTTTGATTCCTTATTGAAAAGCCATGGCGAGATTTTTAAATGTTGCTAGGCAACAATTGACAGCAACAAACAATTACACCAACTTCCTAGAACTCTATTCTAAAAAACAGAAACACATTTTATAAATTATAGCTTATTGGGAATGCGCCCTGAAGTCACACCTTCGCATAAAACGCGAACAATACTTTGAAAGAAATTACAAATATATGAAAGTTTAATTTATGGGTTGTATGGCAACTATTCCTGAAAATAAAAAAAATGACCAAAGCAGAAGATATTTCTTTTACCCCATGGTATCTGCCTGGGATAAATCTAATGTAATTTTATTAAAGCCAATTTATTTCCCCTCGCAGACATCCATTAACAATTTGATGCTTTACTGTGTCTATGTGTTCCTAGGCTGCAATAGGCATGCAGAACAAATCACACCTTACGTGTGCTAACTAAATTGTTTCATTGAAAAACGATTCCGCTCGACTCCTTCTCTTGTCGTTGGAATATCCATCAGTTCAATCCAAGAGCAATTGTGAACGAATACACCATCGATAGGCAATAACCAAACTGGTGCACAGAATAAGTCCTACATATATTTCAGCTATCACGCACCTTTAAGAGAAGATCTATATGAGCCAATACCTTAATTATGTAGTGGTTACCATTAGGAAGAAGTGAATACCATGTACCCCTTAACAAAATAAATATTAACCAGTGGTTAATGAGATGAGATTCTGTTTAATATCGATTAGGCCAATCGGTGTAATACTGATATATTTCCTTGCACCAATAAGTTTCATGAGTTCGGTATGCATTCGGCTACGCTAGAAAACATGTGCATGTTAGATAGATATCAATGACTAGAAAGTCGGCACTAAGAGGACCCTACACAACTTGATACTGGGGTGAAAATTCCCCCTCGGGTTGGAAAATCATCCCTACCGAACCGAAGGCAAGAAGAAACTGTATGTAAGGCAGCAAATAACAAAATTTATGGGAAGAATTTAAAATGAAAAATCTCGGAAAGAGATAATAATTTAACCGAGGGATCATCACCATGGTATCACGCTCGTCTTGAAAAGTTAGTTCCGGCACCAATTCTGATTGGATGGTTTACGTCACGCAGGATGAAGTTTCTCACAATGTGTTACCACACGGGTTTGACATAGTATTATATGGAAATAAGTCATAACTATAACGTTAGGCGACGATAAGGTCACTAAACACAAGACTGACATTCATAAGAACTACTGATTCCATATATTTCTAAACATTAACCACTCGGACACACGGATGTGGATTCATTAAAACCGATGAATTATCTCATGTTCTAGATTAACTCCCTTATACACGTTTCTGAATAGATCTTTATATCGAGTTGTTATGGGTAATATTCAGTCACCCGAGAGAATGGTCGTGCACATGGTATAGAAAATATGAGATAAATATGTAGCAAACACGATATTCAGCATAGTTTAGAATTAACCAATTACTAATCTAGTATATGTCATTCCAAACCGGACAAATAGTACTTCGCATAATCGTAATATCATAATGGAACCTTTAGCGCTTATACGGCCACTACATAACTGCACCAGAGAGTAAGGCATTTTTGGGTAAAAAGAATGTGTTAAACTAAACTCCGAAAAAACATGCTCAAATTAGGTCACTTGAGAGGGAGGGGCAGACGACTTAACTTTTCCACAGTATTCCCGCGGACCTTCACATTTCGTGTAATCCCAGAGTTCACCCTGGAGGTTGAGTAAAGGTGGCAGAACTGTAAAGAACAGTTCATAAAACGGGCAGGAAACATGCTTCAACACACAAAGATGTCACGAAACTCGGCAGTAATCAAGTTAAATGGATCTTTCAATATTGCTCCATAGCCGACAACTTTAATCATACTTTATAAACATACATCAGGAATCATGTGCCGCGAACGTGCTCGCCTCTTGAAGTCATCTAATTTATAGCCAATCAGGTACCATACTCATCGCAGCTGGCTCTCGTGACCAACAGTTTCGGCCAATAACTATATCATTAAATTATTTATGAATGGTGTAATTTGCGCCTAAAGTTTAATGAAAAAGATGTATCTAATATAAATGTTTGATTGGTATTTCACGTCATTCTTAGGGACGTCTTTCTGACTGTATTGTAATTCAACAGGAAACAGGAGGGCAAAAAACAAATAAGTTTTTTTTAAGCTTTGTTTTTTTAAACTAATGTTTCATTGTATCTATCAACATTAATGTGTAAAGTTACACCATTAAAATGATATATAAATTTAAAAAAAACCCCTCTTGCTTTGATTCCAAAGTATACTTCTTGGTATCTACTCTGTCGGAGTTCTAGTTGACCGTAGATTAAATGACGGGGCGTCATGTAAGATAACATATTAATTGATTGTTGCGGGATTGGGCTAACACTATTAAAATCTAAAACTAATCTTGAACCTAGCACTAAACCCTCATTTATTACATGACGGATTTGCGACCTTTAAAGACTGTAGTTGATAATTGTCTCACCGAAAATAATACTTCCAGAGAACATTAATACAACTTGTATTTTAATAATATACTTTCCCTTATTGTTTCTCAGATGCCAGGAGCTGACTGGAGAGATATTATTAATACTTTTTCTGTGAGACTTCAATTATCAACTACAGTCCCATCCCCCACCCTCATTATTACAAGCTATGTTTTAAGGATTATGTTACAAATTGTCCTAACAACGTGCAGGAGCATGGTGTTTACCTTCCTCAAAATAATTTAAAGTACAAAATGACCTAATAATACATGCATTTAGGATAGTGAAATAAAAGCTTCGACCTTTGAAGATAGATAAACGCATGATGTTAATCACTGACTTTAAGATTTACTGATAAGCAAATCAATTTTGCATTTTAATTATGCAAATAAAATTTTAAAAGACTTCAAGCCTGAGCTGCCTTCCTTCGTGCCACATTTATTCTTGTTTTTTTCCCGCTATTCGATTTATTGTTCATATTACATGGTACTGTCAACTTTCAATTCAATGCACTAAATAGGCACTCATTTACTCTTCAAAATATCTAATTTAGCCCTTGAATGTTTACAAAGTTATTTTTATGTAAGAAAAAAAAAACCAGCTGGGCCCCTTAGGCTTAATACTGACAAAACATTTGTTATTCCTTTTATTTAAAGTTAACCAAGTTAATAGTGAAATAGTGAAAAAGAATAATTTCAATAATAGTTTTAATTACACAGTTAAACTTGAGTTTTTATTGTTGTTTTTCAATGAGCTCTTTATAGAGTTATTAGCGAGGTAGAGATAAATGGAATGATCACAACAGTCTAGGCTCCCCAGTGTGTTTCAATTCGTAATAAGTTGATGTGTAATTCAAGTGATTATAATGAGGCGTAGTATATCCTATTCCTTCACTGTTCTTAATAGAACTGTTGACATGCTCACATACCTGCTAATAGCCCTTATGTAGACTGAATTGATAACCAATCTTTAAATGTATATTTCAGACATTTCAGATTTTGGCAAATTTTCCATTAAAACTTGCTTATTTCTCGAAAACGTACGGTTCATGATAGAGATTTCTAATTTGTTGCGTTTTAAAGAGAACAATGTCTACACTGTCGAGAAATAAAGTGATAAAACGCGGTGTATTTGTTTGTCGACAATAATTCCAATTGCAATAAGTTTCAAAGCTATTATTGGATCGTAACCAAATTTACACAATTGTATCATGAATATCCAAGCTTTCCAACAATACATACATACAGAGCATCAAACCTTACATCCTGGTCATACTGAGCATAGACAACCAATGGGGTCCAGAAAGAGCATGGTATTGTATACAACCGATATAGTTCATTATGTACAAAGACAAAGGATTTGTAAATAAGAAACATGCATATTGTCAATATGGCTGATTTCTTGATAATACTATAAAATGCGGATTGAGTCTTTTTATGCTAACGTGGACAAAAAACATTATGAGTAGAAGAAAACTTGTTCACTGACATTTTTGTGTCCGCAATAGTTACTATTTCGAAAATAGAAAATAAAAGTATTGTCGAGTTACTGATGTCCTTTCTTCAGGACCTTCAGCATCTTTTTTTTTTTTTTTAAATTAAGTTTTTTTGCTCTGATGACAGAGCTCAAAGGAAGACTTCGTTTGAATCGTCACGAGTAGCAAACAATTCCGTTGTGTGTTTACTTTCTGGCTTTGCCTGATCGTGCTGTTATATGACATAGAAATAACCAGAGTTATACAGCAGTCGAACACTATATGTGGCAGCTGATAAATAATGAAAGTGATCATGCTACAATAGCAGTTAACATGTTGTTGAGATAAAATTTATCATTTGATGATTGGTAAGCCCCACAAACTTACCAGAGTTTATTCATGAAAACGAAAACAACACACAGTTTAACCTGTAAATCAGAGGAGAAGATGTACTAATGTGATTGGATCTGTGTTAGAGACAAATCGGTGCAACCATTTTCAACAGCGATATCACCTGAAGATGGTGCGCCAGATAGCGACTAGCACGTTTATATAAGCAATCGCAGCACAGGGGAGGCTTTGCGAACTGTAAACATACTAAATTTCTTGCCATATTTCACCGATTTTTTACTGTATTGTTTATTTTATTCTATTAGATTATTTGTTAGATTGGGGTTTAACGTTGTACTCCATAGTATTTCACTTATATGACCACGGATTGTCCACTTCACACGCTTCCTTGCCTAATTACGGTGGAAAACTGGGAGGAAATCTCGAAAAAAAATCACTCGCTATTGGAGGAGCCACATCGTGTGACTCACTCCTATACCTTTGGGTCGATGGACGGACTCGTCGAAGTAGAATTAGTAAGCGCACACACAACCACTAAGCCCCGGCCCCATGTTCAATGAGAAGCATGTGTTGGTTAAAATCAAAACCGCGCCTGTGTTTTGTCGAGATAGTACGTTCTGCGGCCACTCAGAAGTCTGAGTTATGACATATTTATCATCCTCGCGGCAGCCGTTGGGTGTAGTTCTTGTTTGTGATGTCTTTGTATTTCTTCCTGTAAATGTCCGATCTCATTTTAGTTTGTAGCCATTGTGCTGTTACATGAGTGAAATACAGCAAACAAAACAAATCACCCCATTGCCTAATAAATATGTTACTCTGGAAAACAAATGTTTAAAATTGATCACCCTTGGCAGATAATCAACGCTTATAAGATTATTTGACGTTACTGATCGATTACCGAATGAGTAGACGTTTTCTGAAGGGCTCATTGGATTAAAAGACTGTCAGCAGTCGGTTGACAAGAAAAGCCATTTGCTCAGGAAGTGAAAATCGAGTTGAGAGGAAGTTCGCGCCATCGAAAATTGAACTATCCCAGATCTGGACAAGTGTATTCAACCGGAAGCTGCCACGCACCATAAGTTTACAGACAAGAAAAAAGTTAAACCGACTTGAAAATACTTGTATGATGCAGTTGGACTGTAATGGCTTTGTGATTGCAGACTTGTTTGATTGGGATTTTACGCCGTACCACCGACAAACGTTACAATTGCAAGAATGCCATGGGTACCGTAGTCATTGGTTATAGTAGTTAGCGATTGTAATAGCAATATGTGTAAATAAGCTATTTAATAAGTACCGTGAACAGTACATCGAAGCAGGATTAATAGGTCAATACGATATTCACTAAATCGCGGGTCTTACATAAATGATCCCAAAAGCTAGACAGTTCATCAAACCTATTTAGTTATCAAACATGTTAGTAGATTATTAATAATGTTCGTCGGTTAAACAATTGTGTCAGTCCCATATGCACTATATGTGTCAGTAATAATGATCAAGACTCTCCTATAAATTGCATCATGTTTGTACCGAGATGTCAGCTTTGAGCGATTGTTTAAATAAAATGACCGTATCCTATACAAGGTACGCTATAACATGTGAATTCCGTGGTGTGCTCGTCTGGTGTTTATTCAATTCGCAGCATCAATTAGATAGTTAAAGATAGATCCCTGAATACAAATTAACGTCCCGTATCGGCTGCAAAGAAATGCCATTTACCAATCACTGAATCGAGACGCGTGAAGTCCTAATCGTCAACGGAGTTTGAAATGTCGTTAATCGCAGCACTTTTATCAGATTCGGAAAAAAAGGTGTTCCCCGCATGTCTGAACATCCCTCGGCCATTTCCGTACCGTAAATAATCTTAGATGTAGAGAGATTCATTTCGAGGGAGGTATCTCGCATGGATTACCTTTCGTCATATGACTGAGTTATCCGCGTATTTATTGTTTACGTCTGAAGGCTAATCTTGAGTTGATATGAAGACGTCATGGGAGCCACCTGTTTATTTAAATACTTACAGCGGACGAAATTAGAATTATTTGCAACAAGTCATACATAAAAAAGGAAGTGTTTTGTTTAAATGTGACAATGAGAAAGAGGCTTGTTTGATGTGTTTTTATACTAAATATTCGCGGAGTACTTTGGTTCATTTCCACGCATGCGCACAAAACATCCGGCGGTTAACGTTACACGTTTTCGTGTAATGTCGTTGCTTCCATTCACCTCTTGTTAACTATACCGGTACGGAAATTGTTATTACAATAACTTTCCTTTTCTATATATAAACATAAAGGATCACAACACATCTAGACCACGTAGACAGCAGACAGTTTTGGATGTACACAACAATTTTAGTTCTCAACCATTTCTTAGATTTTCTCGACCAAATATGTTGTTCTAACATTTCATAGAAGTAACATTTTGATTGAATGAACACGGTGCTTTAGTGCATTTCACTTTTAGGCGGTGTACGCATAGAAAAAAAGAAACGACAGCAGTACAATATCAACTATTGCAAAGCGACGAGATCAACTGTAGATTTGCACTATCCGCTTTAACCATCAACTTTCAAAATAAAACTAACAGCGAACATACATGAACAAGTAGTACATATATTTAAATAAAATACTACAAAACCTTGACAATAATTCTTCACAAACTATACGTTTACTGAGTAGTATGGCAAATTCTTCCTACTTACAGTTTCTAAGCTGGGACAAAGTTATTTTGGGATTGTTCTTTCGTGGTTAAGAAAATATTCCAGGCTAAGAACTGTCCGTGAATCCACCCACGACCCTCAGAAACAGGTACCAAATCATCAGCATAAACATAACCTCTTAGACAATACAAAATAGAACGTTAATTGGATGGTGTCTAATAGGAGAGTTCATCAGGACGGAATCTTTAGCAAAAACAATATCACTCTCTCTTATTAAAAGGAAATTAAGTATGATTTCCATACACTTCATGACACACAATTTATATCATTGCTTTCGGTTGATTGGATTGATTGGTGTTTAATGCCGTGCTTATAACGGTACTTCACTTATAAAATGGCTGTGTATTCCAACAATAATTGACACAAGCACAACCAATAATGCTGGAAAATTAATTTTCCTTTAGCGCTAAGTAAAGGCAGTTTATATTCTGCAAACCAACTGCCCTTCGCCCGAGAGCAATTGTGTTACTCTATCACCGAGAAAGTGAATGCCCGTTCCTGGAGTGGACGCAATGAACCTTCTTGTAGAAGGCCGGATGCTGGAGATGCTGATCTAGTGCCTAACTTTTATGGTCTCGTATTAGATTATTGGACTGGTCTTAGGCTGCACAATTTTCCGATCCGTTCAAGGTAAAAAGTGTAATCCCAATAAAACAGAAATACTGTTAATAAACGAAATTAAAACTATTTCACTCTGAAAAAACAAAGATTCGATGGTTAAGACGTTGATCGAAAGGAAAGCCTTGAACATATCACATTTTTTTTTAAATCAAAAAGATGTAAAACATGCTATAAGATGACATTGGCACCTAATCAACAGTCATTATACAAATGTCTTAACAACATAGTGGTGTTGAAGAAAGGTTGGGGGATATTTTTACTCCTATTGGTATGAGATTATGTTGCGGATTTTTTCGTGCACCTTCTGGAGAGAATATTGCTCAGCTTGTATTTTCCATCCTTCTAATATCAATCAATCAATCATCATCAGTGATGTTTAGGCCAACCAATGCATGCCGAAGATATTTTACAGACAAAACCGCTACTTGTATTAGAAGGACTGAGTAGAGGACAAACTTATATATAAAAACACAGCGTGAATGAGCAAAGGTTATCCCATACTTTATATTCTTTGCAGATATTTTCACACAAAACGCTTTGGTCGCCACCAAAAAATAAAGCTTGAAGACCAAGGTATGTTCGTTTGATTCAGGTTGCTATTTCATGCATAAAGCGGATTACAGCTCTCTGGATGAAGACACCTTCTTCGACGTTTCTGGCAATTAGGAACTACAAAATACGAGACGAGCGTTGCACATACTATATAGAAAAAGTTTACAGTTCTGTGTGTCGCAACCGATCGCCCCTTGTGTCCATCGGCATCTTATCTGAAAGTATACCATGGCGGAATCATGAACACAACTGTGACAATTCATCTCTCTTGTTAGAGGGCAATTAATGTTGAGGTCCGCAAATAGAGAAATGTTCTTATTAGAGCGGATAGATGTAGCCCTGTCTACTTCATGTCAACTGGCATATAATGAAGACTAGCTCTTTACGAACACGATAGCGGTTGTCCAGTCTTGATTCAGCAGTATGAATCCACAGATGGTCAACACTCGAGTTTCGATTACCAGTCCTCCATGTATGACGACTTGAAGTATCTCTTTACCACCCGCACCATCTCCCACTCAAATAGAAATCAATTATCACCTAATAAAGTTCATCGCGTTGTCAGGATCATTCAAACAGGGCTCAATTTGAAAAGGAGTCGCTTAAAGAATCGTGAAGATGACAGGTCAGCCAATATACTCCAATGATATTAGATTACAGTACCGAACTCAACATTTTGGACACAGTGTGATGGTCGAGATAACAGATTCTCTAGACTTGGTCAGAAGTTCGTTACTGTGCGATGCAATTAATGTCTCCGACAAAAGCAACACGATCACTGGCTAGTATTATATTTGCTTGAAGAAAGAGAACAGAAAAATGGTTTGTGAAATAATTTAGAAGTTGGTCATTTAAAGGGAAAGGCAATTGTTTTTCGACCTAAACTTATTATTTTTATTGTATATTTTCAAAGCCAACCATCTGAATTGCACTTGTATTCGAATTAGCATAACCGTTAATTAGTTGATTTAAAGAGCGGAGCTGACGTCATTGTTCCAAACCACGCTAGTTATAGCATCTAGTCGTGGCTGTTCCCCACTGGTGACCGACCGTGTTTTCGAACAATGACGTCAGTCCCGCCTGTTAAATGAACTAATTAACGGATATGCTTATTCAAACGCGAGTGCAATACTGATGTTTGTCTTTGAAAATATACAATAAAAATAATAAGTTTAGTTCAAAAACAGTTGTCTTTCCCTTTAATGGTTAACATAAAGCATAGACTACCGGTAATTTCGTTATTTAAGGGCAATACAATTTTTCAATTTTAACAGATTTAAGTTCAGAAAATTCTGCAGTCCTTACCTAGTGGTAACGGTGGTAACCATTTGAAACTAAAAAAATGTTAAATCGAAACAATTAACGAAATTAAAGACAATATTCACTTTTTAAACGACACAAAAGTTCTGTTGAAATAATTATTTTAGGAAAATTGGATATGTAATAAATTAACTTTTTCATTTTGAACATAAAGGAAAAGCCTTATTTTTCGTATTCATGATACTCCTGTGACAAAGTGATTGACAGTCCCCAAAATAGAAAGCAAACGTGATTTGTTTTGTTCTGGGTAAGGAGTAATACTAAAGCTAACCCTACAATTAACTCTAAACCCAACCTTTAGCTTACCCTAAAGCATAGCCCTAAACATAACACTTAAATTGACGTCATATCTTACATGACGGGTGTTCCTGACAAGTGGCTTCAGCTTTACGTCTGGACAAAGCTTTTTTTAAGCTTAATGTTCTTCTCTAAAAAAAAAAAAAATACGGTCTGCACTATGTAGAGCACCAATATTAATTGAATTTCATTGCAAAGAGAATTAGGAATGCTGAAAAGATGTTTGTAAAAAGCGATCGACCGAAAGGAAAATGAAAACTTTTTAAACTTTGTCAGGCTGAATACAAATATTTTCAGAAGCCCTTTCTCTTGTTTCCTCATTGGACTATCGGCTCTCTGGCTAAGGGCAATTTGTTGGAAGAGAATAGCAATGCTGTTTTTACTTAGCACTGGAGGAAATTTAACTTTCCAATATTATGGAAATGCTTCACATCTTAGTTGTGCTAATGTTAATTATTCTTGGAATACACCGCCGTGAAAAACCCTTAACCCTGGCGTATAAAACACCAATCAATCAAACAACTCATTGAACTATCAGGGCTGAGTTTAGCCTATGTGTTGCTAACCACCAATATACAAACAACAAACTGCAACACTAGTGCTTTAACTGTCCTCTTAAAAAATCGACTTTTCAAATGTAGACCAATGGACCTTCACATTTCGTGTAAGACCATAGTTCACTAGGTTAAGGTAGAAGGTAGAATACAGTACAATAAATAGAAACGTATGGAGGACACTGGTAGCCAAACAGAACTGTCACGAAATGAAGCAGTAATGAAGTTAGAGGCTCCATCAATATTGGGCCGTGTCTGACAAGTTTAATCATACTTTATAAAACATATAACAGAAATCATGTGTGGTGAACGTGCTAGACTCTTGAGGTCATCTCATTTATATCCAATCAGACACCATGCTCCCCACAGCTACCTCTAGCGAACAACAATACCGCTGATATGACAAGCGTATATTGATTATTTCAAAGAGGAAAACGTCGGTCGAATGCTAACATTTCGTACACAACTTTTCCTTTTTCGTCCAGTGCAATCAAAGGCTTAATTTTGTGTCTGGTTCATCACAGCAGCTTTACATCTGGCCAACATCTGGACACTATATTGAAGTAAACCAGTTTTGTCTCCACTTAACGTTTTCAATATGTTTAGATATGATAAATGCTAAACAGACCTTACGAAAATTGGATGCAATTGTGTTTTTTTGGTCGACACCTTCTAAGTGCCTTTGTCAATTCGTTGCAACCTCTATCCGGTACGCGTCAATCACTGCTCATCAACATCTCGTGGATGATAATTGATTTCTGGCTTGTAAAGGGGTGATGTGTCTGAAGATATATTTCATACCAGAATCAATGATACTGACCATCGATCGATTACTGCTCAACCTGAGAAACATCAATGAAAATACGCATTTTGGCTGCTGACTTCTTTCTGCTTCCTACAAAAAGTATTTCTGATCCATTTCTCTTTATTCGGGTTTTGTCAATAGTAATGTTCATACCATGGTTTGTTAAATTGTTGTGATAACTGTTACACCACCATATATGTCAGATGTTAGTTCTGTGACAAAAACAATTTACGACTCTTAAATTAAACAGATTTTAGTTAAAAAAATGTTGCAGGTTTAATGATTTTTGTGTCTTTCAGAGAGAGGATATCAAAAGTATTTTCATTATTTTGGAATATCAGTTTCTTAGTTTGAATAGATTCTAGTCCAGAAAATTTAGTAATTTTGCTAAATGTCCGCTACCGAGACGAAGCAAAACAAATGAACAAAATGCTGTATTAACATGTAAAACCGGTTCAATTAAAATTGATTTGAAGTAAAAAAAATTACATTTTGAAATAGGCACTTTATGCCAATGTTCAAATGCTATAGTGTTACGTCTGAATTGCACTACCAATACGGCACTCACTGATGCGTTTATGAGCAGCTGTCGACATCTCGTGTCGAATGACAAGAAAAGCCATTTGCACAGGATGCGAAGATCGACATGACAGGATGTCCATCTTCTCCGAGGAGCTACAAGGTTGAGTGATTTTTGGATTTCTGCAAGAAAGTGAAGTGCAGGCTGTCCATCGATTACGTTAAACGTCTGGTATTCTTATTTTTTTAGCTGCGAGGCGAAAGTCAAATTGGAGTCATTAACACAGACTTGACATAGCTGTAGTTAAAGAGTAGTGCTTCTAGGAAAAAAACAAGTTTTAATGACTTACCAATTCAATCGATCTTTTTATTGTAAATAATCTGATATGTTTCTTATCACATGTCTGATGATGACACTATCCTCATCATGAATGGATGGTTATATGCATACATGATTAATCTTTATTGGCGAATTGTTTGACATAATTATATACAGTCACAAATGTTTTGTCCGTATTTGGCAACAAACCGTGAGAAACCACACAGTCAGTAAGCGAACATGTGTTCCATTAGTAAAATTGGATTCAGAGATCCTTTTTAATCCAGGTTGCGAAAGGCAGACAAAACAACCGTATTATACAATTATGGAAACCAGAAATTACAAATGATATACAAATCACTGAATTAAACACAACTGAAGAAGATTTTGTTCATAAACTACCAGTCCAGATGCGTTGTTTAATTAGTATGTTCTATTTCGATCGACAATCTGCATTTAAGTCAAATACCCTTGAGTACGACCTTAAATCCCAATCAATCAAACAAAACAAACAAACAAACAAAAGCATTTATCGCAGCAAGTTAATCCTCACTTATCAGTGATTATGACAAATTTGACGTAGTTGTAGCTCTACTCAGTCAGCGTCTGTCGCTATATTTTGCCGTATTTATAATGCTGTTGGGGGCAGCCGTAGGACTGGAACGGATAATTCACATCTTTTAAACTTTCTGTTTATGCTAGAACTGGAAACAACGTAGAAGGTACCCGGAAGTGGAAAGAATTGAGTGAAATATCGCAGATCATGTGACGGGACTAACAGACCCTGTACAGTTCTGACTAATTATCGACAAATAGGAGCGACGGTATCTCCTGAAAAGATGCTTGCTCCGGAAGCGGGCATCTCGTTGGGAGGAAGTCCCAACAACATGACCATCTGGACTTCCCCTGAACTCAAGAGTTTTCTAAGACCCCAAGAAGCCATTTGTCCACGAGTCGTTAAGCAAGCTTCCATCGTTTGGTAATAAGCTGGTTCAAACAGATCCCGTGTAGTTGTGGGTTTATCTGCCATAGACCGCTAACGAGGTATTCAGCTAATGTGTGGTAAACGGCCAGGCCGTTTTAGAATCTGCAGCTGCTACCCACTGGTTACGGCTGCAAGAAACATTTTATGTCTCGTGAACATAGATTTTGACTGATATTTGTTAAAGATTTCACTTTTAAGAAGAAAGGCTGATTCACATTACTAAGATACCAGAATAATTTGTTTCATATGAAACGTATAGCATTAGCGAAGAAAATAGACGAACATTTAACAGTATTCGAACTCGAAAGACTTCAATGGAAATTTTAAAAGTGCAATCCAGAGCATTAACCTGTGTTCTATAACCGCATGAATTAAGAATCCGCAGTAAACCGTACATTCACTTTAATTACATAATGCATACGCTACCCTTCACGAAAATAATGAATCATTGGTGTGTCCTGAACGTTGTACTCAATTGGATATTACTTATATAACAGCGGTGCACACCAACAGTAACTGCCGCACCAACAATCATAACATCTAAAGGTTTTTCTCTGATATAACAGTGATGTGCATCCATTGCAGACATGATGATTGCGCACAAAGTACACTGTCGTAAGCTAGAGGTTGAACTTAATGAAGGAATAGTCAGAAAATTTATCAATACTAATTTGTTAAGAGTTAAGAAATTCAACCCAGGCCCTTTGATGAACGGTGAGACTTATCACCGAGACCTGTTCTTAGATTTGACAAGAATTGCTTACCCTTACTCTGGTACGGCACTACAAGTGTACAAACCACATTTGGACAAAAATTGCTTACCTTTACCTTGGTACGGCACTACAAGTGTACAAACCACATTTGGACAAGAATTGCTTACCTGTACTCTGGTACGGCACCACAAGTGTACAAACCACATTTGGACAAGAATTGCTTATCTTTACCTTGGTACGGCACTACAAGTGTACAAACCACATTTGGACAAGAATTGCTTACCTATACTCAGAAACGAATATCCTATTTCCAGAGGCCGGGGGACTCGAAGATCTATAGATTTTAATCTACTTTTAAATCTTGTCACGCCATGTTGAAGGATTATCTCAAATTCACTTTTTGCGATTTAATCTGGTCTTAACGGAGGTATTACTCTCCCATTTTTCGACAAAACGAAAATAACTAACATAACAAAACAATGAGTTGGAAAATGCGTAGCAAATACACTTGAAAGAAATGTTCAAAGCAGTGTGAAGATAATTCTTTTTCACTGGATCTCACCCGTGAAGAATATCATGTGCTTTTAACAAATTTAATTTATTTCCAATCTCAGGTGTATATTAAATTATTGTCTGTTCTACTGGGCAATATTCTTCTGTAATTAGAATTAATTCTACCTCCAGTGCGATCTAAACGGTTCTCCTGGGGCACTTTTTTTGTTTGAAATATTCTAGAGTTAACGTTTAAAGTTAACACCCAACAAATGACTTTCAAAAACACATCAATAGGTCGTGCAGTTTAAGCTTAACGAGAATGGTCCGGTCTAAAAAAGTGCATAATACGGGATTATATTCTCTGTAGTCCTATTTGTGACGAGGGAGACGTTAATTGAACGTGTGAAAATAGATAGAATCATGCTCTCAAAACACTTAAAGGAGTGTCGGTGTGATTTACTCGGTCTAATACCAGTAGCTTGACAATGTCAACCCATTAAATGTAATCTCCAATTCATACATATATATTGCATGATTCTATTGGACTACTGCCCTGGTGCATCCTAAGCGTTTCAGCTGTGAAACTTTTAGATTCAATATCTTAAAGTTAATCACTGATAGATCGTACTGCATCAACATTATGGAGTTGCCTTTTAATTGGTCAATAACACCGCTTACATTCCCCAGACAATGGTGAACCCAGACGCTGTGTGCACCAAACATAACCTCAATGAAGCTTTGGATAAAAAGATCCTTAACTTCGGGGACAGCAATACTCCAGCAGTACTGGTTAGGTCAATCGGTTATGTAACAATGTACCTCCTACAAGTACGAATCATGCCCTCAAAACATTTAAAGGAGTCTAATACCAGGAACATTGGCAACCCTTTATACCTTCTCCAAAAGATTTATATTGGTACCTCATAGGTGTTAAACATCAATATTTGTTACCATGTGCGCTCATTTGAACGTTTCTTTTTGCGAAAACACACTGTTTCAAAATGAAGCTCAACCGAGTTAATTGGTACAAATGGAAGCATGTCGGAATTTCATGTTGACTTATTCTATGTTTACGGAATCTCCAACCCTTGGCTCTTGGAATAGCCATAGATGAAACCCTCCATCCAGGATAAGTCAACAAGTAAACGTCGTTCAATAATTGTGCGTTGTTAATATAATTCATACACGTCGGAGTCACAGACATACTCGAAGTGTTATCCGATTCATGGCGAAAAGGCTTTGTGTTTCCTGACCGCTTGGACGTTTCGGTAACACAGTTAATAATTTTACAGGCGTCATCAATATTTGGTCAGTAGGTTTGGAGGAGCAGACGAATTGACTTCCCCGCTCAACCTTCAGATCGAGTGCAAGCTCACGGTACACCGGGTTAAGTCAAGACAGAAGAACTATATAGAGCAATGTGTAAACGTATCTGAGACATGCTTAGATACACCGAACTGTCATGGAATTTGACAGTAATCAAGTTAAATGGTTTTCTCATCATATTCTATCATCATACAACATAAATCAACTGTGACGAACGGGTTCACCTTTTGGAGTCCGAAATTTTTAACCGAAATTCTACTAGAAAGCGTTTATCTACTGTTAAAACAGTAAGCCAGGATATCGTCGTCCAAAATCAAGGGAATTTGGGCAAATTCCCTTGACACTGACTTCGACTGGGGATAATAATCTCATGACTACTGAGGTACTAGGTACATCAAACTATTGCATTACAATCATTATATGTTTTTGTGTTTTCTGTGAAACCTCGGTGTTTAGAATAAGATTTAGACCAGAGAGACGTTCTGAGTCATAATCAAAGGTAATTAATAGCTTGGATTATTGAAGACAGTCTTACTAAATAATATAACAATTGTTTCTTCGGCAATTTCCTCAACGACCAGCTTTCAACATGCTCTTTGTGATCTCTACGGCACTTCCCTTGATGTTAATTGACTTCTGTTTAAAGAAGGATAGATGGTTCACCCTGAAAGTCATCTTATAACCTATATCACTTAAACGCCGATTGGAATTTTATTTAATGATTGGATTAGTCATCATTGAATACTAGTATCACATTAGGACTGAAATGTGACGATTGTTATTTTAGCTTTTGTGGTGGAATAAAACTTTTTTTTATTTTTCTCAATTTTGCACAATTTCGGTTGCGTGGTTTCTCAATTTTATTTACGACCTTGTACCACCCTCTAACCATGTTCTGTGCTTGGTGTTTCGATCAGTACCCAAAATCACATCAATATTTCTTGTGCAATTTCTTCTTTATTAGTATAAAAATCAAGAAAGAACAATATCGTGTAAACCACTAATCAATCAACTATGATTTTACTTAATTAAGTTTGAAGTGTAAAAAACAGTGCCCGAGTATACCATCCTTCTTACGAATGCATTTGTGGATAGGATTCTAATCACCAACCTGTTAAAATAAGTACAGTTTATTATCAATGATAAGTAGAACATACTTTTCGATTTAAACTAGCTATGATCTCTTGGACAAAAGTTTAGAGTTATTCAATGGTTTTACTCTAGTGATTGTTTCAATTATTAATATGAATTTAATATTGCCCACACAATTATGTAAGGACTGTGTTTATCTAAGTTAACGTGTAAAATCATGGTAGGACAGCTCGATTCTCGGTTCTAGCTATAGGGCTCACATCATTGTAGTATCGATTGGTAAAAAGAATATCAAGTCCAACATCAACGAGTAGAATCATTATTATCGGGTTAAATTATATCGTTCATTTACCTTTCATTCTTTGTTCACTTTAATGCACTTTGATGTGGGAGCGTGGATGATAATTTTTCCAAATCGTCACGAATATTAAACAACACCATTGTTTGTATGTTTTGTGGCTTGGCGTAGTCGTGTGGTTTTAGCAAACAACAACAACAAGCTATTTACCATTCAAGAAATATCCTTATGCAATATAATTAATAATGCAAAGGTTCATGCTACGGGCCGCGAAATCCATCACGAAAAGCGGTCCTAAAAAAGTAGATTTTCAAAATTTTCATGATAACAAACAATCTATACATTTCAACTGGATGTGTGCTAGAGAAAAGTCAAGAACAGATAACATTTTTCTTTATAGCTTCAACGATCAGTTTCTCGCAATAACTAGCGTTTTATGGACTTTAGACCTGTGTACAAATATTATGACAAAAATATTCTTCATGGTTATTACGCATCGAACTCGTGTCTCTTAATGAGATTCTAATAGGTGGCTATTTTCATTCAAATGCTGAAAGTTAGCTGTTTGATTTTTGTGCCTAAAACAAAAGAACAAAATGAGAAACATAAACCCCTTCATCAATGTTAAAGATTGTATGAACAATCATTATAACTACAGCTTTATTTATAAATTTTGTCAGGTTTCATATCCTATAGCTTTTTTAAAAACTTCACTAGACTTAATAATTGATTTGTTGGTGCTTAACGCCATTCATAAGAGCCAATCATTTATATAATGACGAAACATTTTGTCAGTAAAAAAAATTAAACAACTAACAAATGTACGAGTCACATCAGCAGTCAAGCAGTCGCATAACGATGACAGCCATTTGCTCAGGAAGTTAAAATCCAGTTGAGGGAAGTTCGCTGCATTAGGGAAGGTACTTTCTCTGACGTAGACAAGTCTTTTCAACCGGAACTGCAAGTAGTTGGTCGATAAGTTGATGTTTGCAATGCCTCATTTGTTTACTGCCAAGTTAAGAAAAACCAATTTGCTATGGTGAGCTCAGATGAAACAAAACGGTCGCTCATCATTTTGATGTAGTGAACTTCAGGATATTGGCTATTGCCGACAAGCATTATAGAGAAATTGTTTTAATCAGAAGTGGAAAAAAACTCATCACATCATCGATGTGGAAGATATTTTGTTTAAAATAATATTGTTTTTAAAAATGTAAAACGGCGAAAAAATTTTCCAATGTAGGGCTTATTTTGATAAAGAATTTAAGCGAATAAAAAAAATCAGCAATCATAGTCAATTGAAAAAATGGGCATTACCTATAAAATCACCAGTTCCCTGAAATAGTACCTTTTTTATATTTTTTTTCCGATTTGGTGGCAATAAACGAGTTGATTGTTTCTATATTGCCAATGTTCAAATGCCATAGATGTGTCCCGTCCGATCTTCATCTGATTTACACCATCAGTGTTACAATTACCAATGTCTCTGCCGGCAAAAGGCTCAGGAAGTGACATTTGACAGGACAGAACATTCAGCGCCCCTATGTCTCAGAGATGTTTAAAGGCCGGTTTGTCTCATTCATCAGCAGCGAGGTAAGTCAATTTGGAGCGATTAAAACTAATGTGATATAGCTGTAGTTAATGAAGCCATGAAACAAAACAAACGGCTACTAAATCGACAAGTTACTTCTTGCAAATAAGCCATGTTGTCGGTTCAATGTTATTGGATGGAAAGTGATTAAACAATTACAAACTTAAACAACACACTAACGAATGATTGTACATCGCTTAACGAAATTACAAGGCAAATGTTATATAACAGACAGACGATGACAACATCAAAACGAAGTATACCATATTAGTTACAAATTCAGAAGTTAAATCAACGTGGCTCTCCAGCAGCACCGTCGACTTATTGGATGAATTGACATTTACTGCCGAAGCGGGAGGCAAGGTCAAGGGAATTCGTTCAGCTGGAACAAAAGGAACAACCATTTGCCGTTCCGCTCATTTAGCTATAATCTTTCGGGAATAAGTTCAGTTCAGTTTAATTCAAACAAATTATACATAGTTGCTGTCTTGTTTTTCGTAGACCTTGTACCTGGTTTGGGGTATTCAAGATATTGACTGGCTGGTCGTTTCTGACAATAAGCTGCTACTAGCTAATAATGATTCCGTAATTAACAATTAACATTTTATGTCAAGGTGACCGGGCTTATCACCGGCATTTACATGTGGTTTATTACGGGCTTGTTGTTACCCTAACCGATATGATAACGATGACGGGTAATGCTCACGTCATCAACTGTGACGAACGTGCCCGGCATTGTTGTTACCAACTAGGCACCGAACTCGACGTTGCTGTCACTCGTGGCCGACACTTTGAAGAAAAAAATACAGTTATCGTATATCTTAAATGGTGCTTTACTTTGAAGCCGAATGCTTCTGGAAAAAAAGGTCCAATGGCTGATAACATATTTGTTCTCAATGAAGTCGTTCAAACCCACTCATATTCTAACAAATGCAATCAATTCGAATAGTTGACATTTTAGCAAAATATGCCCCATACACGTCCAATCACAGGCACATATTATGAGGCACAAATCAACAGTGATAAATGGCTTTAAACGCTGCCAACCACATTCTACCAAAATATTGTTCCACTAGTTTTGGTCCAGACTTATTCCTGACATGCCGTTCCAATACGTTCAATGCAATCTATGTCCACTGAAACACTTTTATTCGAACTTTACTGGGTGCTTTTTAAATGCCGTTAGACAAAGATGATATGTCTAAAGAAGCATTGCAGAGAAATCGTATCACCTGATTACCTATAAATAAAATGCAGATTAGTTGGATTAGTTGCCGGCATTAATTGTAATAATACGTCCCAACGCTAAGATATGCAGAATTTCACATTTATAAACAAAAGACGGTATAGTTGTAATCCAAAAGAACTGGTAACTCTTGACATTTTGCAGTATGGGCATATTTGCTAAGAACGCTTTTCATATCATTCTGTTGAAAAATTCACTTTGTCCAGAAAAGGACGACGGTAAACCCCAATCAAACAAATCAATGGTATTTTGTTAGCTTCAGTAAAACTGATTGTCTCAATCATGAATATTATTTGAATATTGCAAACAGATTTATGTAAGGACTGTGTTTATCTATTCGTTAACGTGTAACATCATGGTAGGACAGCACGGCACTTGGTTATAGCTGTAAGTCCCACAGCATAGTAGTATTGATTCGTTAAAAAAATATCACGTCCTAGAGTAACGAGTAGCATCATCATTATCGGGTTAAAATAATTATGTCATGCATTTCTCTTTCATCTTGTATGGAGTAATTTACTTTGATCTCGTATTCTCCATAAAGGATAAATATAGCCTTATCCAAATCATCACGAGTATTCAACCATTACACTGTTTGTAAATTGTATGGCATAACGTATTCGTATTGACTAACAAATATAGCAATAACTGTTGTGTATAGTCTAATAATTATGGAAAACTATATGCTTTAGATTTTGTCTCTTCATTGGCAATTTAAACCCTGATGAAGAAACAGGTAAATGTATAGAAATGTTGTGTTCTATCACAGAACAACAAATGGTCATCCAGGAATCATATAGTCCATGCTATAACTAAGAATTTGTGGACTTAACAGTATATCAAATTTTAAATAAAAAATCGTTGGAATATATCTGAATAATTGAATGTTTGAACTTCCGGGTCAAATTAACAGTTTTTGTCAAAGGTACTCCGAAGCGATTTCATTTTCTAGCAACAATTAAGTTTAAATTTCTCTTCAAATGTATATTCTGTGTAAAACAGTTGTGTTAAAATAAAGGTCTGTTAACAGTTATTTATATTCGATATTATATCTCTTGCACAAGTTCCAACTGTAAAATTACATCTGAACCTAATTGCTAATAACCACGAAGTTAACATAGTTAAAACAGACAAAAAACCCAACTAATCGAAATCGACCAATTTAATCTTTAAATTCAAAAGGCATTTTCCGTTAGTTTCTTGGATTAGCAAATCGGCAGTCGCCTGACGAGAAAAACCATTTGCTCAGGAAGTTAAAATGGAGCTGGTAGGAAGTTCTCGGCATTAGCAAATGTAGTCTCCCCGATCTAGACAAGTCTTTCCAACCGGAAGTGCAATCCGCTGGTCGATGAAGTGTGATGTTTGCCATGCAGTAGTTGTTTGCAGACAAGTTAATAAAAACGAGATTGGCCAGGCGATCTGGAATGTTACAGTCGCGCGTCATTTTGTTGCAAAAAGCTTAAACCAGTGGCATTACTTATTGAGCAAACCTCACCACCGTTTGACTAATCTGTTGAAAGTTGAGGCGTTCGATTGTTCTTCAAGGGATGTACTATTAAGTATATTCTCTTTCAAAATGAAAATAAATACAATGTAAAAGATGGATGGGTGTATATTCCAATTTATAATCACGGATAATTTAAGCCAACGATTAGCAAATTTAACGTTAAATAGTAAATCTACTCTGCATAAATCTATTTGAAATGAGCCAGACGTTTTAAATTTTTTGAAAGGTCATGGAACGGTTACAGTGGTGGAGTACAGTGGGATCCAGCATAACGATGTTTTTCTGATCCTACCCAGGTGATTTTGTTTATCGGGGAAACCGGTTCGTCGAAAAAAGGTTTATTATAGTACTAGCAGGAGACGAACATTGGTAGACGTGTAATTCAGGCCCTCTGTACCATACACTTACCATAATTATACAAAGTGTCTTCGACGCGTTACTTTTTAATAACTAGGGTACAAATAGATGGTGTACAAAGAAAGATATTCAAGATTTAGTAATCCCAATGTGGAATCAAAGGCAAAATAGCCTGCCGATTATTATAAACAACAATTTCTAAGAAGAGTGTCAATTTTATGACGAGAGTTTAGATTTGGTGCCTATATAATCGATTTTCTTCATATTGCCTAAGTTCAAATGACATAGACGTGTTACTGAATTTCTGAATTTCACCTGATTCTTGGTCATCAGTGTCACAACCAATTACACGTTGTTTATTTTTTTTAGGAAAAATCAACCTCTTTGTCAGCCAATTGCTCAGTAAGTGACGGCCGACATGACAGGATGTTCAGCGGTAAGTCTTGAAGTCTCAGAGATCGCTGATTGTGTTTAGCAGCTGACATTCTGCATTTACCAGCAGCGAGATAACGCTCATATTGAAGTGTTTACCATAATTTAGAACAGTTATTAAATTTGAGTCTTAAATACAAATTTGACACAACAACGTTTAAAAAAAAATACAACCTGTCAAAAACTTTAAGACAATGAAACCGCTAATAAATCGACAAGTTACGCCTGGCATTGCAAATATAGTTTGTGAACAATCAATTCAAACTTATCTTGCTGCCAATAACATAAATTTTCTTCGGTACTTGAACGTTGTCGGTCTTGTAAGTTGCAATTCCCTTTATGATTCACTAGGCCAGTTTTAAGCACTATACAGTAGTTAATTGCAGCGGACTTGTTAACCAAATGATCCGACGATGTCATAATGGAGTAATATACATTTCCCTCACATTTTATAGTTTAAGACTTGTATCGTAGGCTACTCTGAAAGAGGCTATGGCCGCGAACCCCAGATACTTATTTTACCTGGTAATGGGATATTTGTGTCACAGTTACTAGATGCTTGACTTCCATGCAGGAATGAATTTAGAAAATAAATCTAGCTTAGCACATTGAATCGATTTAATTATGCTCAATCACAAAATAAAGCAATACACTTTAATGCAACTAATATATATATACATCGCTGAATGAAAGTATACAGAGGACATCGAAAAAGGATATGCCATGGAGCCCATGTTAGTTAAAAGTCAAATCTTCTAAGATTCCCCTAGAACAGAGTCGACGTAATGACCGGACTGTTATCTGGTGAATAGAATTCGGGTAATCTCCGGAAGCGGGAATTAAGTCAGGAGGAAGCCCTAACAGCATGACCAGCTGTATTTCCCCCTGATGTCAGCCGTTTAGTTTGACCGAAAAGGAAGCTACTTGCCTTAGGGTTGCTCATTAAGCTCCAATATTTTAGTAGCAGTCTTAGTTCACTTTAATTCGTATAAATTGTAGACAGTTGCTGTCTTGTTGTTCAAAGACCTCTTATGAGGTATTCAAGTAACTGGACTGGTCGCTTCAGGCAATACACTGGTAACTGTTAACGACTAATTACGGTTACAATAAACACGTTATGTCAAGGCGACCCGTATTGAGCCCTGATAATTATGTGTGGTTTATAATGTGCTTATGTTCACCCTCACTGTCGTAATACTATAACCGTCAGACCACATGGATAATGAGTCGTTCGTGCTTAAATAGAATAAAGAAGTCGTAACTAGATTTGTAACTAAAATGCTAAAACGAAAACCTAAGCAGTCTAATATGAAAGGCAAATGAAAAATAACAAGTGTTTGTTTATTTTCTAAGAGTTTAACGCCGATGTAAAGGTTATTTCACTCCCATGACGGCATGCCTGTCCAATAGATGAACACCGTCATCTTGGACATCACCGGCAACAAGCGATGACGGAACAAGACAAGCACAATGCGTAATACCAGGAGATTAGAAAACTGGTCGGCTTCCTGTTATCCCTAAGGTATGGGAACCGCTAACAATTAAACTTCAATATATTAGCTCAAGAGAACTGATAAATAGTATACAGGGAGCAACAGGAAGCTCCGTTCAAATCACCCACACTTCAATAATGCAAATTGACTTCAATGTAAAAGCTCGAGATAAATAATAAATAGTATACAGAGAGCAAGAGGAAGTTCCTTTCCAACCCTTCACACGTCAGTAATGCAAATAAACTTCAATATAATAGCTGGAGATAACTATTACATAGTATACAGGGAGCAACAGGAAGCTCCCTTTCAACCGCCCACACTTCAGTAATGCAAATTGACTTCAATGCAATAGCTGAGAAAACTATTAAATAGTATATTAGATGGTTAAAGACAACCATCAGGACCGAACAGCACTCATATTTCAATCACATCTGTATCAGATGTTAGTAAACCTTCCGAGCTAATAATCCAGGATCTCTTCTGAAAGCAAAGAAATGTTCTTTTAGAGTTGAGAAATGTAATCCAGGCTACTTGCTGTCCACCAGCACTAATGATTGAGACTTGTTCGATTGTTCATATTTAATTTGTGATTAAATTGTGACTGTGATACGGCACTAAAAATGTACAGTGAGTCCACATAAGGGTTTCGACGGTCAGTTCTTCTAGCATAACGACGTGACGAAGTTCTCTGCCAATCTCCTTTTCTCCCACTCAAACTGAAATCAATTTATCACCTTGTAAAGTTCGTCTCGTTGTCAAATTTACTCAATTAGAGCTAAGTATTGGCTCAAATTGAAAAGAAGTCCGTTAAAGAATCGTCAAGTTGGCAGTTCAGCAAATAAACCAGAAGAAATTCAATTAGAGTATCGGACTGGGTATAGTGTAGTGAATGAAATTGTAGCTTCTTTTGCCAAGCGTCACACCATGCAATGTTAGACGTAATGCAATTATTGGTGCAGACAACGGCAGCACATTCTCCTGTCAACACGGAGACATATCTCGGCGAAAGTAGACGTTATGGAATAAAATAAAAAGTTGAAATGAGTAAAAATAAGGTGGGACCGACAGTCATATGTTCTACATGTAAATGTAGAACTTGTTAAGATTGTTAAGAGGTTTTTTTGGTGATTTTCTAATAACATGCCATTAATACAACTTGTGTAATGTTCGTAAATGTTTTTTAAATTTCCAGGGCCAACCAAACATTAGGTACTTGATTGTTATTGTAGAATTATATGAGTTACACATAAGTATTTGTATCAAGAATCTTCTACTTACACGTTCTGGCATGTAACAAAAATAACTAATCCCCTTATCTCTCCAGAATTGACCAATAATTATCCCATTGTCTCCAAAAAAAACGATTTTTTTTAACGTTTTTCTTTTCGTTGGCTGATCTGATTTAACAAAACAAAGATCACACATAGACCAATAAATAAGGATTGATAGACCAAAGTCAAAGTATCCAACATTCCAGAAACATACATTCTAATAAATCAAGTCTACGTTATGAAATTGTGAGTCAAGGGACAATACTCTGGACTCTGTCTAGCTCTGTCCTTATTCAAAATAGTTAATACTAAATTAACTCCATTCACATTTTTATTATCTGTTTGCAAAAGATAAGAAATGTTATATTAGTTTGATTTGGGATTTAGCCCGCGCACTTCATTCTTTTGATCCAAACAGCGACATGCCAGCTCAATCCTGAAGAAAATCAGCTAGCAGCACTATGACAAGAATAAAAGCCATGTATACATGACACAACACCTAGTACAATACAAGACAGCATACAGCTTTGTAACTAAAATTGCAGTTCTTCAGTCCACAGAATTACTCAATATGTAAACCAATGGCGTAAAATTGAAAGTCGCTGTATTGAGAATAGACATGAGGTATAACTAAATCATCACCGGCCAAGATTCGTTTTGTTTAACGTTCGTTTACTAGTTGTTACACACTTAAGAGTGGAAACAATTTTTAGACGACCATTTTCGTAACTATCGACTGATACACTTCAATCGTTTGGGTGGATTCAAATAACTGGCTGCAAACAAATCGGGATTTTTGCAATAACTATTTGTCTATGTTATTGGTGAAATTATGGTTTACGGGCCGCTTCCTGTGTATGGATTTCGCGCCCCACCTATAAAATCATATATTGGATACAATGGTTAAAGTATATTTTAATTTAAATATTTTACCATTTTCTTATTTTAGCAATGAATAATTAAATTTTCGTGGTGTTTACACGGAATCCAGTTTTCTACGCGGATTCATACGGCTTGCATCTCGGTTTATTCATTCACACTCCAGTAAACGTAAAAGGAAGTGCAGTAAATCCTTAATTATATAAAAATGAAATATTGACAATAATAACTTTTATGATAAAAGGATTTGTATTTTATTTTGTATTGTCTGTCGGTACGTTATATTTTATATTGCTATTAATAACTTGCTCGCCCCCGTCTTTTCCACACAGAGTCTTAACAAAATTGCTTTTCATTCTGTTGGAAACTATTTGCCTAAAATAGCCATTCAGATTTAATACAATGTCATTAAATCAAAATTATTGACAAATTCTTAACTCTGGCAAGGTGCGGAAATTATTATTCTTTTATGGCTGAAAATCAATCACGAAAATGTCAAAGTTTGTGCCTCAATTCTATTCATGATATATTAACTATCTTGGCGGCTTTCGTGATTACGTAAAATCTGTCAACATAAAATATAGGGATTCAGTAAGGGGATATGAGGTAATGAATAATCTCTGTCAATATTATCTGTTCTCATGCTGCACTTTCTCACGTTTACATTTGGCATCGGATGTAATCACCATGAATTTCTGTACCGTGATGAATAGCTGTCGATTTTTGTCCATAAATCATCAGCCGTAAATTCCATCTAACTGACAATCTGTTTTTATGAAAAACATCTATCGCGAACACGAATTTATCCATACTTCTAGTTTAGTAAACAAGTTGTTTAACTATTTCATTGAACTACCTTGTAATGTTAAAAAAATAGAATTTTTGACATGATAAAGATAATAATTTGATTTGATTTGTAATCCAAATCGTCCAAATTTGTTTAAATGGTTTAAACAAAGTGCGAAATCTAAAAGCTATACTGTTCTCACAACATTTCTGTACGTAGAAAAATGTAATTAATGTTATAAAGTTAAGTATTTTAATAGAATGGTTTAATAACAATTGGGATTTTATCGACTTGATCTGTTATCGGATGAATAAATAAATAATTTTATTACGGTAATTTTACTTAAACGGTGATGTAATAATACAAAGATAAATTTGACACCTTGACACAACCATAAACTCGGATGAGCTTGTCCTGTTGAAAATGTAATATTCCTCCACTATTAATTAAAGCCTAAATGGTTATGGTTGAAAAAATGTTTTTACTAAATGACAACTCCCCGGAGACCGATCGTTGTTTCCGAAAAACGACCATCTCCATCGTAATTATTTTCTAATCAGCATTCATGTTGTTATTTTCGGTAGGCATTTTGAGCAGCAAGTTGGATTCCTTGAGCCTTTTGTGTTGTCATCGGATAATAATGAAAGAAAAATATAAGACTTGTACATAGCTTTCCTGAGCAGATGTAGTGCAGAAGGTAATACAAATGTATATTTTTATGAAGATGAATTACAGTCGTTCTTTGCCAATGTATTACTCGTATAAAAATCGGTGATATAATGGAATCATCAAAACAAACAGTCCGTCTAACAGTGAGCTCTCTCCAGTTTTTATATCTTTTCTGAAAAGATCCCGTTAAAACATTTCTATCGATTGATTAAGGCAAATTTTCCAAGTCATGCTATTATTTAATTTACAGGAATCCATCTTAGTATTGAGAAAATAATCTTTTTAACTTCTGCCTTTTTATTTTTGTTTTGAATGATGGTTCAAGACACAAAAACATAATAAAGTTAAAGAACAATCTTTCTGTAAACAATGTTTTATAATACTTCAGTAATGGCCAGGAAAGACGATAGTGTTTTCTTGAAAGTCAGCAATCAACGTCAAAGCCTTTTTATCTAATAAATAGATGATAAATTATACATCTCTTCTCATATTGTGCCTCGTTATGATTACACGGACCTATAGGTCATAAACACTGGAACAAGTCCTGGCTTCTGATTCATTACGGAAATCAATTTGTGAAATTCAGCTAAATATTTGGCAGAATGAACCATTTCTTTTCCACAATAGGGACCGTGGCTAAGTGGTTAGCGTGTCCACCTAATTATCCTTCTTCGATGTACCGCTCACGGGTTCGAGTCCGTCTGTCGACCATCAGGTACGTGATTGAGGGACATAATGTGGCTCCGGCAATCGCCGGGAGTGTTTTCTTACGAGGTTTCCTACCGGATTTCCACCGTAAGCCAGGAACAATATGGCATAGACACTCCGCCGTCAAATAAGTGAAATACACTAAAGTACGACATTGAACTCCAATAAACCAAACAAACAAACAAACTCCACAAAGGTCAGGGGTAAATCTACTGAACAAACGCGCTCTAGTGGGATATTTTTTATATAAATAATTAAAACAGGCTGATGCGAAAGTTAGATCAAAGTATAGTTTTACCTCTTTTATTTGGTAATGTATTTGACTAATTACCCCTGGGACTAAGAATACCAACAGCGCTTAAAAACTACATTAAACATTTACGACACAGACTCAATCCCTATCGAAAAAAGAAGCGCTACAGCCAATAGAACACCTATTTTTAGACTACTACATGCTTTTTAAGTCCATTATGATTGTAATGTTTAAACTAAACAGATGAAATGTGGCCTTTCTGTGGCTGTGATTTGGACCTTTGACAAAAAGATGAAAACTCTGTGGTGCGACTTATCCATGTACAAGCTATTTTATCGGAATTCGAATGTCATTGCCACAATTAAAGGGTGAAAATTCTGCCGTGGAGGTCGTGTTAAAATGGCTTAAAGAAAAGAGAGTGAAATATTTTTTTTGCAATGCAACCTTCATTCCAGGCTTCTAATAAAACTATCGTAAATTCTTGAACAATTCGACAATTTGTCAATTACCTTCCTATTCATTAACAAAAATGTTTCGTTTTTTTTTTTCAGTAATAAAAGACTGTGTTTACACGGCATCCGTAAAATTTATTATGAGAGTTTGAATACAGCAGTGCTTAATGCTGCTAAATGCAATGTCCTTTACTGTACAGTAGTAAAACATGTCCAATTTAAGAAACCTGTTGAGTGATATGATTTAATAGCACAGTCATACAAATGAAGCTGTGACAAGAACAACATTCGTTTATTTGCTAGAACATTTTTAGCCTACTTATTAACAATATGGGCTAAGTTCTTCTTAGCTATCCGTGATAAGCATGCTGCCGTTAATAACTTGAGACTTTCTGAAGTTCAAACAAGAAAACTTTTGTCTGATTTTTTACGGTCAACGCGGTTTAAATCTTGACCTTGATCTAGCTATAAAGCAAGTTATTGTTCTATTGTTAGTTGCTAATTAAAACTCTTCTAGGCTCTTATCCTGAGACCTTGTCATTTTGGTATCGATCTTATGTCAAGAGTTTCATAAGGAAACATTGAAAGCCAGGAAATAAGACACAATACCGGTAATGGCAGACTCCTTGAGAATCCTGATGGCTGGACGAGAACACTATGTATCTTCACCGTCAAAACCTAATGAATGTGATAATATAGTGGGTTATCAGTATGGATAACCTACTCAGATACGATACATAAATGCTCACCCAAAATCAGTTTCTTACTGAAGAAAACGCTTAAATTCTGATACGATATATAAATGCTAATCCAGAACCAGGTTTAAAAATGCAAAAGAAAGTAGAACAGTTTCAGAAAGACATTATACATTGTAGCTTTATGAATGATTGGTTGGTTGATTTTGTGCAGAATGTCATGGCCAATGGTACAACAGAAGTTAGCTAAAACACCTATACAATACAAGTGTTTTCTCAGAAAGAAAGAAAGTATAAATACTCTATGAACATACTGTCCACAGGGCCTGTTACATAATACAGACCATAGCCATAAAGGTAATTACATTGTTGACGAATTACTTCCTCTCCAACGGCTCTATAAATCCAGTAGTAATTATTTTCTGAGCAAAGAGATTAACTTAATCCTCTAACCAGAATCACCTCATAACCATAACATTGACGAACTGCAATATATACCTATGGCTTCTTTAAGTGACATTTAGAAGCTAGTAGTGTTATAATGTAAGGAACAATTTGGAATGGATAACAACTTCTTGATTTATTCCAACACAACGTTTTTATCTCATTTCAGAGATCGTTTTCAAGTATAAATACTTGAAAACGATCTCTGGAATGGGATAGAAACGTTGATTTATTTCAACACAACGTTTCTAGCCCATTCCATAGATAGTTTTCAAGTATAAAATACTTGAAAACGATCTCTGGAAAGAGAACGTTGGGTTAAAATAAAGCGAGAAATTGTTATCCATACTAAGTTGTTCCTTACCTAATAATATATAGGTAGTAGTATAATCACAGGATTTCGGCAAGGCAGACCAGGCATTATAAAAACACAGATATAGGTACAACGGTATTTTGTGTTTTTAAACAAAATAGTCTGAGAATTGTTTATGCTGAATTGTTTCAGCAAGGGATAATTTGTTTGACCGATGTTTAACGTCGAACTCGAGTATAGTTAACTTATATGACGACTATACATTGGCGGCTATTGGTAGAAGGCCGAGTAGACACCTCCTTAAACTAGCGGCGACATCAACACTGCACAGAAAGCACTGGATCGAAGGGAAGCCTCAGACCCGTTAGATGTACATTGCAGGGACCTCAGCAGTCCTATGATCAACGTACAAACCACACTTCGGCCATGCACATTCCCCCGTAAACTAACATAATTGGATACAGTGAAGCTTTGGTAGACTGAACAGACATATTTAACCAGGTGGCTTGGTTTCTATGAAGCATTAATATCTACCTAAATCACACAGGCAATGACTCGAAACTTATTCTTTGTCATAAATCCCGACGCAGATAGACTGTTAATAGTCTAAGGATTTTAGCGAAGCAAAAGGAAAATTTATTGACCGGATGGTCTCCAACATTGTACTCTTCATAGCGTGTAACGAAGGCAAGTAGAACGAATTATTCATTTACTACACTTGAATGGTAAGTGGCACTACTTAAAAGATACAAGCAATCCCTGGTATTACTTTACCAGAAATCTTGTATAGACAAAGAGCCTTAACTGAAAACATACTACAGTTTTGCTAATCAACTGAAGTAAAACATCACCAATTGGTCCAAAGTCACAGAGGGAACTGTAACACCATTAATAAACCATCGCCACATGTCGCTTAAAAACAGGATAAATGCCCAAAGGTGGATGGTGGGATTACGGTCTTATTAGGTTGGTTAAAAAAGGATAAAATTCAGTACTGGCAAATAAAAATTTCCATTGTAACGCAATAACGTTACACTATACTTTCATTTTGCCGATGTTTAAAACTTTTTAATAATAAAAGGAAATTTATTGTATATATCACGATAGGACACAATTAACAATACATATAAAATGTTACGCAGAGGAATGTTAATAAAATCAGTAATGAAAAGCTATATGCTGGTGTTTGATTTACACACATAAAGAACTTAGTAGGTGCAAAATCTATACGTAGATCTTTCTGCAGGGACATTTAAAGGAATGTAATGTGTTTGACACGCTACTTTTATTGTATACATGTTATACACAGACCTGCTGTACAAATATGGAGCTCAACACCCCTTCCGAAAACCACTATATTGGGATGTAATAGATATAATACAGCTTTCAGTATAAATTTGTAAACGCTAATCAGATTGTATTGTTCACCATAGCAGTTAATGAATTAGTCTAGTTTTGCCTATAGATACCATGTAACCTTTTTCTCACATCCCATACCCCCCCCCCCCCCCCAAAAAAAACCCCCCACAACATTTGGCTGTTCCAAATACT
>JAVFBX010255350.1:0-19196 GCA_034783855.1 Mopalia kennerleyi | reverse complement strand
TCATCATGTAGCTTGTTTTATGTAAATTGGTCGTAGATATATTAACAACTTGAGCACAGAAGAGGGAGGGTTTTAGGTTGTGCTCTCTCGTTTTCACCTTTTTCTTTGTAAAAAAAAGTCATGGACTACTTTAATCATTCATTTCGTTTTCTAAACTGTTTTGATAAACAGTACTACAGTATATATAACATATGTCTGTACTAACGTCAAATTGTATATTATTTGCAATACGCATTACAATTTCTTTACACAAAGCCTCCTGGGTGCAAACCATCTGCATTTTCTGTGCACGTACGGTGTTGTTATAGTTTTATAGTGATATGCCTATAGTATTTTCTGAACAAACTTTTGGCAATGAAAGGTTTATTATTTCACTGTAAACGCAGTAAAGTTCTGTATAGAAATTCACGTGAATAAAACATCTGACAACATTAGTGTCTAAAAGCTGCTGTAATAACAGTAGACTGATATTGTCATAACGTGTCTAACAGATGCTGTTATAACGCTAGACCGATAAGGTAGTCATGTGGCTTACAGCGGCTGTAATAACAGTAGACCAATGGGGCAACAATGTGAGTCACACGATGTATGGCTTAGGCCATCGCGGCGACAGTAGGCTTATTTTAGAGGGTTCCCTACAGTTTTGCACCGTATTTCAGCATGGAACAGTGTGAATTGGATCTACCGTCGTTATTAGTTGAAATATCCTTGAGTGTAACGTTATACTTGCACTGTAATAAAACCAATATTACATCATGGGTTGTACCTATACATATTTGATATCTAATAACAGTGTTTTATTCAAAGCTGTCATTAATCTCCGTTACTACACAACACCACGTATGTTATTAAGACAGGAAGAAATTTAAACTTCCAGATTTCGTTTCAAAACGATGGGAACCTCAAGGAATAGTCTTATGACTTATTGTTAGTACAGTACACATTAATTGTAGTTTTGATATCTGAGAAATCCATGTTCAGCATTGCCCATTGTATAGTTTATTAAAGACACTTCTTAAAACAACAATGTGCCCTCTGCTTAACGTGAGGTTTTTTTTAAGAATAGCACTAGTGTCTTTACTTAGCATTGGAGAAAATTCAACTTTCCAACATTATGGAAACGCTTCACATCTTGGTTGTGCTAGTGCCAATTACTGTTGGAACACACCGCCGTCATAGAAGTGAAATAGCCTTAAGCACGGCATCAAACACCAATCAATCAATTTAAAACAGCAATACAAAGTTCATAGGGCATGCAGTTCTTGTCCTCATCTACTTGACGTCCGGTGACTGCGTTCAGATGTGGTCGCTCTAGTTTGAATACCGATCTGTAGAGTCGTAGTTTGTGTTGCTGTTGTCTTCAGCTAGATAGGACTGCAAGGACGAATTGGCATATCTCTATCTTTCCTTTGATGCTAGAACAAGGAGGAACTTAGACTGCCACGCAAATGGAATGAATTGCATGAAATATTTGTTCTGTGATGTCTGTAGGCTATTTGTTGCCAGTGGTGTCGGGGTGGCTTCCTTCACCCATTGGGCTGGCAAACCGTCATGTGAGAGAAATAACCTTAAGTACGGCGTTAAAGCCCAATCAAACAAACAAACAGCTTCTTAGGTTATGTTGGTTTAAGTCAATCTCACATAAACTGGCCCCGTGGGTGAGCAGATTGGCCAGATCTGCAAAATACTCCCTCAGCTTCCTCGGTCGATCGTAAGAGGCGAGAAAAGAGAAGTTTTCTGTTTCCCTGGTGTTCTCAGAGCTAAAGGGAAACAGGAAGCTGGTCTGTTTGTATGTTTTATTTTTGTCTCCGTGGTCATATAAGTGAAATACCTTGAGTACGACGTTAAACACCAATCAAACAAACAAATAAAACTGATAAATTATCTATACAATGTTATGACATATCGAGCAAAATTCAACACTTAGCGGAGTTTTTCTCATTCACTCCTCCATAAAACTAGACGTAGACACTGAATAATAGGATAAAAGTAATACGCGTATGACTCACAATACGGTCACATAAAATTCTCAATGTTCAGCCTGCACAGCTTACATCACGTGCTGTGTTAAAAACCAGTCTAAAGCACAATTGGTATGGGCTATTATAGGAGGTTGAAAACTTGAGATTCATAGAATTCTGGAAATATGTATTTCAGGTTTTCCCTCAAACCACGGCTTTTCTCGTTCCAGTTTTCAATATAGTTTCTTTAAAAGAATTATAATAAATCCACCAACTGCCAAATTGTTCGAAGATTAGAGTTCATTTTACTATCGATCTTACACAACGGGATCCGTATCCACAAATTATTCTTAAGTAGAATAAGATATTTATGCATTGCGATTACTCCGATTGATTTGGGATATTTCCCGTCCACTTTAATTTGAAATCGTTGTTTTGTTCAGCCGTGATAGCCCTTTCGGTTGTAGTTTGAGATGTTGTGTGCACCCGATTCCCATGGTTCTGTGTCGGCGAAGCACTTTCTGACCTTGGGAGTTGGTTGTGAACCAACAAAAGCGCATGTGAATTAGGTAAGAAGATGGCATGAGAATTCGATAACTGGCTGGTAGAGAAAGTTTTGTTATTTTAAATAGGCTAGTTTAACGTGCGCCATGGTTTCTATAACGCTGCATTGGCTTTCCCTTGACAACACTTTTTTTTTATATATACGTCTTAGTTTTAACGATTTATTTCATTTTCTAAACAGTTTTGTTAAAACAGTACTATACATAAGAGAACAGATGTGCTCATGAATCAGCAACACTAACGTATATTCTTTTCAAACGCATTCAAATTCATTTTGCACGAAGGCATTTTCTGTGCACTTATGTTGTTTTATAGTTTTATTGGGATATAGTGCTTTCTTAACAGACGTATTGCACTGAAAGGGTTATTATTTCACTATAAACGCAGTAAAGCTTGTATAGGAAATAACGCGAATGAAACATTTGACAACATTCTCCACGTTAAAAAAACAAACTGATTGTTGGTGTATCAGCAGATATAATTCGGTTAATAAGCAACGTTTGTGTGATTTGCGGTTATTATAAAGCGATGAATATAGGATAAAGTTTGTAAAAGGACACGCGGGAATTACTCTGTCCTTCTCAGAAAAAAGCGGCCTGCCAAGTGGTAGGCCTATCGCTGTTTATCGCGGTAGCGATTTCATAATGTCACGTGAGTCTTTGTCACGCATCCCATTGTGTTACACCTCTTTTATACAGAATAGAACTGACCCATATTAAAATATGCCTATATCAACCCATACGAAATTAAGAATTCAAATCCGAAAGAGGACTGGTGTTACAACATAAGCTGTACTTAAAAATAAAAACTGTAATAACACCCGAAACTGTACTACAATTAACAGATAACGCTGTGACTCGAGATATTATATCATCATTAAGCGATATCGTAATAACGTGCCTAACAGATACTGTAGTAAAGTAGACTGATAGTGTATTTAACTGTCTAAAAGGTGCAGTAATAACACTGAACCGATATTCGTAACGCTGCTTTGTGTAATAAAAAGGTTTTGTGTAATATTTATTACACGAAGCATTGCAATTGCAACGCTTAGTGTAATATTATTACTCGAAGCGTTGCAACTGCACAGCTTAGTGTATTTTATAACGCTAAGCGTTGTAATCGCAACGATAAGTGTAATAATTATAACACTACGCGTTGCGATCGCAGCGCTGAAGTTCGATAAGTTTACAAATGACACGCTTTATAGTGTAATGGATATTCTGTGATCGAGAAACATAAAATACAGGTGTCATTATAAATAGTGTCCCTATGAAACATGCAGCTATTATTAACACTTTCAGTTAACACAATACTTTTGAGTGTAGAATATCGTTGGTCAACTGTAACAACACGGCGTAGGCTATACACATGCTTGGTCATCCAAGCGCGATGTTATTCGGTTGTATACATATCAAAATAACTCTTTGAGTAACACATACGTTTAGCATGTTTTCAGCTGACATTCGGTTTTTAAAATCCCTGTTTTGATATGTACAAGCGGTTGTTTGTTGTTGTTGTTTCGCTTTGGACGGAACCCTCACTTTCGGTTTGTATGAAGGCAATCCACCAGTGCAGGCAATAGGGGACAGCCACGACTAGATGAAATAACTACCGTGTTTTGGAACAATGGCGTCAGTTCTGCTTTTATAATTAACTAATTAACGGCTATGCTAATTCGATTGCAAAGTGCAATACAAAGATCATAGGGCACGCAATTTTTATTCTACTCTGATTGGCTTTCCCTGAACGTGTTCAAATTTTGTCGCACTGTTGTGAATACCGAAGTGGAGTGAATTGCGTGACATATCGCAGATCACATGATGTGGCTCACATTCCCATTTGGCATTGGTATGAACACGTCGTTAAGAGGTTACGGTCTTGCTGGACCTCTTGGCCTCAAAATGAACCATTTTTTTTGTATCACTTGGATACAAAGTAAGGTATTTAAACTTCAAGTTCAAACCAAAGCATATCGAAATTCTTATTATACAAACAGTTACAATTTGAGCATATGATTTAGTTCACCCATGATCAAAATTTTATTGCCTATTTCTGGCACCCTACATTTTTCCATGGTGTTTTTCTAGAAAACTATTCATGTTAGAAACTTCAAATTTGTTCCATTGTAAAGGAAGCAATGCCATCTAGTACATATGGTGCCTCACGCCACAGCCTAGCTGAAATACCACTGAATGTGGCGTTAAACACCAATCAATCAATCATTTTGAGAAGTTTGTCCTTGATTTATTTAAATGTTTTCTAAAAGTTGTCTTCTGATTGTGATGTAGAACTTCGTGGGATGCGGACAGCTGATATGGTTTGTTAAACAATATGTAATGTAGACAATAATCACACAACAACTGAAATACTGCTCACCAAAACACTAAGCAGTCAATCGGCAGTATTTTATATCAGTTATATACAGTTCAATTAACAATTATTATTTCCCTATGACCATAACGAAACAACAACTATCAATATCATTCCAGAGTCAATTAATTTATTCTATTTAAAGGAAGTGAAACAATGCACCCTGTTCAACACCATAACGCTTTTTTCATTTGCAAATCTATAACACTTCAGCATCATCCTTTCGTCTGAAGTTTGAGAGGGTAATAAAGGAAGGAACTGTGTTTTAAAATTTTGAATTCGCCGTTTTGATCGATTTTATTCCACAAGTTGTATTATTTTGATGGTTAAACATGAATTAGCTTTTAGCATATTACGCTTATATGAAAACGGCTTAAAAGGGACAACTCTTCAAACGTATATTTCAAACGAATGTTGTGTCACTTTAATTTCAAGCCGCCTCGGAATTCATCTCTTCCCACATTGAAATTAATTAACGCCTTTCCTGAAGTTCATTTATAAACGGCCAGAAATTAATGTATATACGGTCCGAAATTCATTTATTTACGGCCAGAAATTAATTTGTTCTCGCCCCGAAAATGATTTCTACCCGCCCTGAAATTCATTTATACCCGCCTCGAAATGCATTTCCATGCAGAATTTAAGTTTTTCAGAGGATAGCGACTTGATCAACAATATAGCTGATGCTCCTGTTATTTCTACAACCGAATTTTGTTAATCACAATAAACTGTCTGAATCTAGAGGGTTGTTCATACAATGTTTATTAATCTATGAAAAAATTATATATTGTTTATGAGACAAATCTCTGGGAGGGTAGAAATCAATTGCAGGCCTAGTGTAAACATTTCGGGGCGCGTGAAAATGAATTTCGGGGCTTGTCGAAATGAATTTCGGCGCGGGGCTGAAATGAATTTCGGGGCTTGTCGAAATGAATTTCGGCGCGGGGCTGAAATGAATTTCGTGGATGCAGAATTGAATTATAGGTGCCACGTGAAATCAATTTCGGACCCTGTAGAAATCAATTTAGGGACGTGTGGAGATCAATTTGGGGCGGGTAGAAATCAGTTCTGGGTTTGAATGGAAAATCATTTTGGGGAGCGCTAAAATCAATTTCGGAGCGATAGAAATACATTTTTGGGCTGGTAGAAAATGAACTGGGGCGGTAAAAAATCAATTTCGGGGCGGGTGGAAATATATTTCGGAGAGGGAATATATCGTTTGAGCCGCCGTATAGTCACTACAAGAAAGGTCCTGTTAAATAGGCATCCTCTTATTATTATTATTTTTTTCAAAACCTAAAGAGAATATAATTTATCTTCAGTGGTGATGGGTATATAAATTAAAATACGGATTAATAAGTTATAACTCCATTTACAAAAATTGAGCCACTTTATCTAAACCGGAGAAATATTAAATACTAAGACAAATGCGTGCTGTACCTGTAGCAGTGGTTATCGTTGGGGTAAGAAGCTTCATTGTCTAAGGTTGTTATGTTCTCCTTTAGTTCATCAAATAAGTTTTGAAGTGACATTTAAGTGGACTTCGCTTAGTGCGACTGCTCGCTTTAAGGCGATTTAACAATAACTGGGCACGAGAGGGAGGCTTAAACACTCCCCGAGATATGTTATCTATATATTTATAAAAGTTATGTATAGTTTTGAGTGTATAACAGACAAACTGTCTTGTTTGTTTTTTCTCTAGGAGCGCACGTGTTCCTCTGCTATGTTGGCAATGACAAATGCTTTTCGAGCATTCCACGCAAACCACTTGGGCAAATCAGCAGGTGGATGGAGGGAGCTTCATTTTGCCCTGGTGTTTTCGGAGCTTAATCTAAGAAAAACAGGAAGCCGATATGTTTGTGATGTATTTTTATTGCATGTTCTGTAAGTGTCCTGTATTTGTCCCGTGGTGGTTTTGTTTGTTGCAAGCGGAGTCGGGCCATTTGGCTGGTATACGCCGTCATGTGGATGAAAAAAACCTTTAGTGGGGTTAAACCCCAATGCGAAAAATGAACTCAAATTGAAAAGCCTTCGGCATCGGGACATTCTCGTGGGGAGTTCAGTCTATCGTTCCTTCCCTTTACAAGTTTTATTGATGGGATTTTAATCTGACCGACATAACGGGAGTAAATACAAAAAGAAGTGCAGACAAGACATTCTTTTTTAATAACATGTGTATTTTTGGGGTTTCAACATCGTAGCCTACTAAAGTTCCTTAGAGTATTTAATTTATATCTTGTCGAATTGTTCACCTCCCGCCCTACGATCTTTGACACATATGGCTCTAATGGAATTCTTTTCGGTTCTTCTGTTATGGTGGAACCTTTTATAGTTCTGTATGGAACCCTCACAGCAACTGTTCCGTGTATTTATCCTCATGGCATTATATACCAAAGAACCGTTTTTGTATTTATGGTTCTATAACCATCCTCTTTTCCGAAGAACCCTCAAAGAACAATTATTTCAAAAGTTGTACTCTACTCAAATAATGTGTGAAACCGCATGATGAAACCTCATAAAAACACTCACTCGACTGTCGGGAGTCACGTTGTGTGACTCATTCGAACACTTGCGGTCGTTCAGGGAACACGAAACCGTTAACGATTCATCGTACGATGATCAGTAATCCGACACGCTGACCACTGAACGACGACTACACACCCTTCTTAAACTAGAAGGGTCGTGGCGTAGTGTTTAGCGAGTGCGCCTTCTAACGCCTACCTTGATGTACCGTTCACGGGATCGAGTCAATCTGTCGACCCTCGGGTATATGAGTGAGTCAAAAGATGTGCAATCGTGAGGGTTGTTTTTACGAGGATTCATCCTGGGTTTCCACCTCAATTGAGCAAGGAACAGTGTGAAGTTGACAATCCGTCGTCATATAAGTGAAACACCCTTGAGTACGACGTTAAACCGCAATCAAACAAACATCTTACGCTGGAAAAGGCTCTCCTGTTACATAACGGGCAGTTTGCTTCCCTTTAATGATTGGTTCCAAATTTTGTCTGACCTCCATAGAGTTTCTCCTCTGGGGAAATTGTAAACAACGCCAATACGCAGTACTTTTAGACCGTAACGCTCGATATGGTTAAATATTTAGAAGTCTGGGATTCAATCCCGCCGATCTATATGACATAAAACACCTTGACTAACTACATAATAATTTCAAATGTTATTCAATTCGGCTGTCGATCTAAATGTGTTAAACGAAAAAAAGCGAAGGTGGGGATTTGACCTTGATGTGGGTGGGGAGGTACATATATATACATTAATGCTTAAAAGCGATACAAAATATCGTGTATGATTAAAACAGTTCTTAAAATAAAATCAACACAAGTCTCATCAAAACTAAACACACTAATTGTATTAATGAAGTACGACCACAGATCAACTTAGCGTGAAATAAAATAAATAAATAATATTTTATTCTAATTGTATTAAGACTCGTTTGTTCGTTCGTTCCTCCGATCCTTCCTTCCTTTATAACGCTGTAAAAGGCTTACTTTTTAGATTATTTTTCTTTTAATGCTGAAAGTCAAATTTTCATGATATTTTTTAGGAAGGTTGATATAAAAGAGATAACTTAAGTGCTGGGGATCGTGCAAAATCCATCCAGCTATACACTTGCAAAAATCTGAATCAAAATTGTCAAACTTAAAATTAAAAAACTGCTAACTGGATTTTTTATGTAACTTTTTAACAAAATGCAGGGGAAAAATAGAGAAATGAGAAAAATTGACGTCGTAAGGGTTGTCCATCATTAAGCACGGCGTAAAACACCTATCAATCAACCAATCTCCGAACATAATTCTTAAGTATCGCAAATGAAGCTTGGAGAAAAGTCAACTTCAGCTTTTACAGATCAATTATGACACGTCCGAACTGAAATGTGACCGGCTCAGACACAATGAAGCACAGATGAATATTGTCCGCATTAATCCCACAGATTATAGTTTATAGATACCGGAGTGTTAAACGCGCCTCATACAACAACCATTGTGTGCTTTCATTCTAGTATAGCTTTAATCAATACAAGATGAATCAAACAAAAAAGTGTTGAGTTTAGTATTTTTTTTGTTCAATTTTAAGTTGAATCAAATTCACAGAATTCTAGGGAAATGACTTTTAAATCTCGCTTATAAAAGCACTGAACAATCCGCTTAAGAGTCATTCGATTTTGAAGCTGCTGGGTTCATTGTAGTAAGGACTTGTTTTTAGCAAAATGATGTCTCGGTTCAGTTCAATTGTGCTCTTTCTTGCAGTCGTTATTGTAATTGCAGAGTGTAAACCAAAGCACAATAAAGACCGGGCAAGCGAAAGCGAGGGATCGACTTCCGACGAATCGTCTGTTTCTTCCGAATCGTCTGCTTCTTGCGACGCAGACAGCGGTAAGTCTTTAATCGTGCGTTACTACACAAGGCACTTATTCACATTGTGTCTGCCAAACAATCATAACGTCAGGACGTTATATAGCTAGTCCGTTCAGCGAAAGCTGCACGTGATCTTTGCAAATGCACAAAATGAATGGTGATACGCACCAGTTATAACTTATTAAGATTCATTCCGATGAAAAAGTAAATCACGATGATATTTTCTCAAACTTGGCGTCAAGAGGTCATCTGGCCGGATTATATTTTAAGTTCGGGCGGTTGGGTGGGAGCTTCATGTTGCTCTGAGTAGCAATACTGTCTTTACATAGCACTGGAGAAAAAATAACTTTCCAATTTTATGGACACGCTTCACATCTTGGTTGAGCTAGTGTTAGTTATTGCTGGAATTCACTGGCATCATACAAGTGAAATGCCCTAAAATACCGTAAAACACCAATCAATCAATCAATCAACCATATTGTCCTGATGTTGTCGGAGCTATTGGCAACATGAAGCTATCGGTTTGTTTTTGCGTCTTGTGATTGTTATGGTTTGTCTTTGTTGCCCGTGGCGTCGAGGGTGGATTCTTCACCCATTGGGACGGAACGCCGCCATATGAGTGGAGGGAGTTCAGCGTTAACCCCCAAATTAATAAACAGTATTTTTAAACCCGATCTGTTCAAGTAGACTTGTTGAGTTATGGAGGCATTACGTTTGGCAGATATATCTGGTATACCTTAACTCAAGCTTCCGTTCGTAATCCGTTCCATTTTAAGAAAACAAAATGAAACGCAATCTTTTCGTGACTAACAAATGTTCTTACTTACTTCTCTATTTTTTTTGGGAGGTCCATTCACTGAATGATTTACGCCATGTATTTTCACAGTGACTTATGGACTAGAACATCAGCATTACAAATTGTTATGGTCTGTATTTAAACATGCTTGCTCCGATGTAACAGCAGTATATCATTTGTTTCTTTGTTTCATTGATTGGGGTTTAACGTCGTACTCAAGGGTATTTCACTTATATGACGACGTGCCAACCCAATGGGTGAAAGAAACCACTGGCAACAAACAGAGACAGGACGGAACAAACACAGGACTATATCAGGACGCAATACGGACACCACAAACAGATCGGCTTCCTGTTCCCCTTTAGCTCTGAGAGCACCAGGGCAACATGCAAATCCCTCCAATCACCCGCACAGTATATCATGACACCTGGTCAAGTAATAGACAGTGGATAATGCTTTGTTTCAGAAGAGAGAGCGGCGCCGTATAAGACTGCGGACTCATTGGCTCAACTGAATCCGGATGCCATCAGCCAACTGCGGTCGAGCAATACTCGTAACCCCAGTCTTGCCGATCCGCTGATTGAACAGACTTCTGATTACTCAATTATCTGAAATGACGTTACCCAATCAGATGGCCGAGATGATCCGCCTCGGAGCTAGATTTAAGAAAGCTACGCAACTCCAGTCTTCCTAACCTTTAGAAAATAAGCGAACGCTACCATGATTCTAAACTTAATCTCCCATGTATAAAAAATGGTATGGCCTGTAGCCTTGGTTTAAACTATTCCGACTTCTTTCTTGAACACTTGTGGATTTAAGTTGGTGGACCTATTAAACGACCACTTGACGCCAATTTTTTCGTAAAAATGCATCATTTTTCATCCGTGTACCCTTCAAATATTTAATCGATTTAAACTGTACTCACGATTTGAGAACGGGATTTTGCGGGACATGCCTGGGAGTCTCCCAGTTGGGAAGCGTCCCTCGGTGAGTGTTCAACGCACAGGACGCAGTGTTCTTTGGTGACGTACATACAGATTCAATATTATTTTTATTTCAGAGGCAGGCCTTATTTCGAAAGGCAGGGACGTCGAATCCCTTTTGAATGTATAATGCAATTAAGACAATATAATTTATGCGTGTCTATTAAAAAAGGATTCGCATCTAGAGCAGACGTTTTGACTTGATATCAACTTATATATATATATTTATTGGGTTGCTGTGGCTGTGAGCGTGCCAATGTGACTAAACCAATGTGAATAAATTTTGTATCATGCTTTAAACCGAGATGCGCACCCGTATTTTATAAACCTGTATTATACAGTGAATAGAGATACGACGTAAAAAAAACTCGTATCTCGTAAAAACCTCTGTCATATATTGGTGAAAATACAAGAATAAGTAAAGTAAAAAGAAAGTTAGAAAAGGGGTACTTGCCGAACTTGTGAGATATTTGCATTACAATGGGGACTGTAAAGAATACAATTCCATTCCCCATGGAAAAAGTATTCCAGTATTCTACGCAGGGGAAAATACGAGGCAAGAACAAATCACGCGATGCTTTTTTATAAAGTGGAACTGTCTCTAGAAGGAGAAAGTGAAGATGAAGCTCTATTATATGTAATAAAATGTGAGGGGTGGTCGGTTGCATTTAACCGCTGGATCGGTGCCCAGCAGATACAAAGTATATAATTTGACCTTGTAGAAATAGCATCAGACGGTGAAAATGGCATTAAGGTGCACTATTGGCTTTCTTATGATTCATTCAAGGTAAAACATCACGTGACGTTAACGATAACACGTTGGGTAATTCCCAGTACATGACAAGTAACGCGAGAAAGTGTGAGAAGAGTCAATCGCGAGAATGGATAGTAAGGAGAAGACCACAATCGGTTTTTAAACTGGCCCTGAACGTATCATGGCCTATATTCTTTGTAGTGGTGACACCCTTGGCAACGGTCAAGACCCCCGAGATAACTTGAACTTCCAGACAATGTGATATAGACAGAGAACGTTACTGTTGTAAAGCACTGTCCAAGCAAGAGAACATCCAGTGAATGCGTGTACCTATTGTTACGGTAGAAACCAAACAGAAACAAAAAAAACGACCAGCGATTTTATTTAAGTACAATATTTATTGTAAAATAACAACAACAATAACAGTGATGTTCAAATGTACAGTATAGTATACAATGGCAGAAATACTTTAAGAAATACAATTGAAGGTAAGCGACAATGAAAATATCAGGCATATATAAAGTAACTTACATATAGCATACAATGTATCAGCGTGTAAACCTGCCTTACAGTTGAGTCCAAGTGCGTTGACTTCATAAACCGGTCTGATATGACCGTACAATGGGTAATTTCATCGGTCTACAGCAATAATTCCTCCGATACACAGTTCCAAGGCACAAAACACGATATATTTTTTCCGATTAAATCCACATCAGGGTAAATACCTCAAATCATCAAGGTGACAGGTGTATATAATAATTTATTCAAACAGGATAATAAACAAAGTCTTTGAAGGAATAGGTATTTCCAGATCCGGTATTAATCGCCTTACATATATATCCAGTTGAGGTTCAGAATTCAATGGTATAAACACTGTCCTAATGCGTAACATTTAGCAATTTGATGAGTTTACTAATCTCTATATCCGTTGGCTTGGCTGATCATTCTTTAGACTCAGTAGTGACTGGCTTGTGAGTGATAAAAAAAACCCTGTAATCTATCTCGCTTATATAGAGAGATGCGCAAGTTTCCAAACATATTTGTTAGAATAACATCACATAGAAAACACTCTAGAAAACCTTATTTTACCCAATGAACAGATTTCAAATCAATTAGTTCAGGGTCAGAGAAACTATTAAAGAAATGAAAGTAAACAAACAGTGACTGACCGGTGAAAACTGGATCACATATTTTCTAGAAATGTAAGCATGCCTCAAGTAAACACGTGACTTACCAGTGATAACTGGATCAAAACTATACTAGAATGTACAGGCTGCCTTGTTTACATTAAAATGAATGAATCTTTTTATTGCAATGACAGTACTGAAAACAAAGCTCGAAATAAACATGTAAATGACCCTATCGAGAATAATTTAGGAGAGATATTAGGACCTTTTTCAACAGCAGGGCATCGTCAAACGATAATGTGCTGAATAAGGGCGTGTGGTATCGACAAAGTTGACAAATATTGACTCTGTAGTGAATCACGTGGTATATATGTATCTGGCGCTAGACCACTACTAATTTGCCTTAAGCCGCAATGTTAACGTTTGGCTCCACAGCCCCTCCCAAACTTTCGTTGGGCGAAAACACCTGGCACATACCTTAATTGGTCCTTTTGGAGTTCCCTATTAAAATCTTGACAGGTGATGACCGAACATATTTTAGCTAGCTTTGATACCGAGTGATTGGCTTTGTCAAGGTGCCTCAGAATGTAAACAACAGCCGAATCACCCTTCCATCAAATTATGCTAAATATGCCACATGTGACCAATGTAGGCTATAATATTACACTGACCAGAAACATCCACTCAATTACTTCACATCAAAACCAAATACTCCACCAAAAACAAATTTCCAGCAGCACAACAAATAAAACACCCTTTTTACTGTATTCGAACGGAAGTTGATAATAGTGGTCTTACGCCTGCTATGCCGATTGTTGCCGAAGGGTGTATAATGCTAATGAACGACATTTCTTCTATGGAAAAGTTAAATATTTATTGTCAGAGTTCATGATCTTTCAATTTTTACTGGGAGAGAATCGAGGGCAGTGCTTCTTTTATAGCGCTCCAGTATAAGTGGTAACATCAAGAGGAAAAGGACACACTGATTAAGCCATGGTCCAGCTTTGTTGTGGGATACAACAATTTAATTTAGAGCGCACATTTCATCACAATTTTGAAACTTTATTCCTTATGACTTTTTCAGAATTAACTTATCAACATAACTCAACAGATTAAGACCTATACTTGTTTTAGAATCATTGTATTTTCGACTTTTAATTAAAACAATAAATAAAATTCGGGTCCGTTTCTTTGAGGCATACAAGATGCAGTGTGGCACATTTGTGTCTACCAGGGAATAATACCCTTGGGTAACCAGATATCGCTATCCCCGGGTGCAATATGGTCTAAGCTGTAAATGGCTTTTAATGTTTAAAATTCCTGAAATACGTTTTAGTGGACAACATGGCCAACACTCAACACTTCTCACCATTGCCGCTGTTCCAATGCACCTTCGGCTACTCTCGGTAACATCCGTATTCCGAGGTCGAAAGTATTTCCGATCAGCCTTGCCTTGCTTCCTCAACCATTAATACCGGTACCGCCTCTACTTTATGTCGCATTATCATGGTGTGTTTTGCTCTTACAACCTAATGTGATTTCCCTTATATGCAGCATTTTGATTGGTGTAAAAAATATGTTAAAAATGACAAATCAGAATGTTGCATACAAGGAAAGTTGCTACAAATACTCCTGTGGGAATGCATATGATTTTCTTCAGTTGCAGTGTTTTGATTGGTGGAGAAAAAAAAATGACAAATCAGAATGTTGCAAATATAAGTGGATTCCCCTTAAGTCTTTGCTACGAATATCCCTGTGGGAATGCATATCCAAGCGCAATAATAAACAGAAAAAACATAACATTAAACATCCTACCAAGGGTGGACGCATATTCAAAAGAAATAACAAACAGAAATATATTTATAAACAAACACAAACTAAATCATCTTACCAAGGGTGGATGGACAATTGACACCAGTATACTTGAAGGAAACGCGGACTTCAGTGCTTTCACTACTCAACATATCTTTGCTATCTAACGATATCTCAACCGTCGCTACAGGTCTAGTTCGAAACGCGACGACGTGGTCAGAGAAGGCAGCCCCAACTGCAAAGTCTGGAAGAAATACAGATATACTGTTATCCAGATTCGTACTACAAGCGCACCTGGGACAGTAATTTATCCTAGAGAACATGAGCGCGTTGTATAGTCAATTGAGAGTTTAGTACCAAGAACATCTCACTAATATACCAGGAGTTCGATGGACCTCAAAAGAACACCTCGTTACAATAAACCTTGATCTCCAAAACCCTTTAGAATTAAACCAATAAGCCGTGTCCTATATACGTCACCTCATTTCAGCAGAAGTCGAAAAAAAGTTGATCTGGGTCAAATGGCTCCCGACTAAAAACAGGTTAATGTTATTGCAGAGAGAGAAACTTTTACTTGGCTCCGTCAGGATGTGAACTCGGATCTTGGCTTAAAAATATCGAACAGAACCGTCCGTTTTATCCTCTGTCACAAAACTCACCGAATAAAATCTTTACGAAACCGGATTTCTGATTTCTACAATAGACGCGTTGACCGTTCATCTCAGTCTAAAGTAGACGATCGAAGCATTACCTCTTTCGCCGAAACTTTGAGTCTGATGTATTGACCGGCAGCTGTCCACGGTCGACAAACACTCGTCGCCATTTTGATATGCATATTAACAGATAAACGCAGTCCGAGTTGTGGGTATATTTTCAACTGTTCGCCTGTTATATTGAGATATAACGCTATAACACCTTACTGACAGTGTCAACTATATTCTTATACTGACCAATCAAAAAGCCGCTTCTCAAATCTGGTTTGTAAATGGTGAAGATTGCCGCCGTCGAACCGCAGATTATCGACTGCTTTTTGTCAAATGTCAAAAATATGTAAAACAAAAAAATACATAAATAAAAAAACGCTGAAAAACATTTTAAATTGATTAATTTCCGTATGATTTATATAGCTCTTAGGGCTACAGCTCTTGCCATCGCTACCGCTATTTGTTTATATTATAGCCGCCAGAACAAGTTTACATGCAGGCAGCCACCTTAGATATAAACTATACAATTCGGATTGGTTCGCTAGCCAATCTATTCAAATAATTTAGCTATTCCACAAAGCCATCATATAGTGAAACAAACCTGGGTATTGGTTATTATCCGAGTCAATTGCTTTACTAAAAGCCCATCCGAATCCCCGCAGGTCGTGTTGAATAGTTTTGCCAAGTATTTCCTGAGACGGTGTTGTTCTTAATCCGAGTTTGCTCCCCCGGTGAATGTAGATGGCACCACTGTCCCCTACAAATGGTGCGCCAATCACCACATCTGAAAACAAATTTACCATCATATATACATGTCTAAAGCCTTTGTCACACCAACGCGAGGAAACGCCACTCAACTTAACCGGACAGTTGAGTCTGATTTGAGACAGTTATCATAATTTGGCAGATTAAGTCATACCATGTATGGTACCATGAATTAAGTCGGACCATAAGTCCCGATGTCGACCAGCTATGATTGGACATGCTCAACGTTAATCCGACGACTTGCAAAACAAATGATTGAATTTCACACTTAGCAAACGATTACCAACGGCCAGTCCAGTTGAGGCGAGTTGGTGTGACGTAGGCTTAAGCTCTTTGCTGTATAACATATACCCTCTCTAATCAGCGATTATTTATATATACAAATTCTGTTTATTTAATCGGCTGACAAAAGGTCTGGCTGTTACCGTTGATGACCAGAAGCAGGTGCACCGAGGACGTCAATTAGGTCATGTAGTTTGGGACGTTCCAGACTGTCGTACGTTGTTTATGTCGTAGCTTAGGTCACGGCCATTTAACCGACATCGCTGTGTGAAGAACAACTTTTTGCACATTTCATCTCAACATATAAAACTAAAAATCGGTAATTCAGATGTTTTATTTCTTTTTTAGTGTTTTTAGATAAAGTTATAATAAGTTGAAATTTCCCTATTTAGACTCATTTTTTGGACTTTTGACTTTTAACACAATATTGCAAGAAAACTAAGCCAAACAGGAAAACACTTACCATTTTTGGTTTATTTAATGTATAACAAGTTGATATAAAATTGAATAGTTCATGTAAATGGTGTAAAAGAAACAGCAATTTGCAAAAGAGGTAGCAAAAATTTACTTTTTATGCAAAATATCTTTTTCTGCAAGTTTTAGAAAAAAAATAATTTACTAATTATTGTTCTGCAGACAAAGACGATTCCGAATACATCTACATGTGTAGCAAAATTCACAGTAGTTTAGAAGTAAAATGGCGAAATGTAAAAACACTCTGTAGGGGGGGGGGTTAGAGTGTCCTTAATCCTATTTTGACCATCAGCGAAAAACGTCCACTTTATTGTCAGCGGGTATAACAAAATGATTTGTGTATATATATTACCGTTAACAAGTGCGTGGGCCCCCAAAACCCGAGACCTAGGTTTATTTTAGATCTGTTGGAGCAATATTTTCGTACCACAAATGTAAAATTCTTTTGGAGCAATATTTTCGCACCACAATTGTAAAATATTTTCACGAACTGAGCTTTGAAGATTAACCTTTCTCTGGCAAGTTTTTGGGATTCTCTTTTTCTAACAAAATAGAAATGTACACGAAGGTTATCAATACGCGACGGTGAACTCACTGAAACATATACAACATATACATGAACTTTATATTCCACGGTTCGTTTCATGAAGATAGGTATAACAAACATACTGACAGCAGTCAAAAGGCCACATACGATAGACTGCTGGTAACAAAGTACATGTATTGCAAAAAACGTTGATGATTTGCGTACATTTTCCGACAGTTCTCCCACTTACCGTTAAACCCATCTCCATTCACATCTCCCAGAGTTTCAATTGCGTTTCCGAATCGACCGTAACGAACACCAGGTCCTAGCACGGGGGTAGATTGCTTTAAAGACTAGAACAAAGCAGAAAACATATAGACTAGATACCTTTAGGTTAGCTTATAGACGAGTCCCTCTATTCGTCTGCCTAAAACGGCTATTAAAATGTCATATTTCGTTTAAAAAGTCTGCTAGACCACGTCCTTGAAGTTATCGCCTAAATTGTGTACAACGTTTCTGGTTTTCTGCAGGCAAGTCAACATGTGTAAAGTTCTGATCAATATTGGTAAATGACCAAAACATGCCATAAGTGTCCAATACATGCAGACACGTGACAAAAACATATAACAAGTGTCTGATAACTGCAGACATTTGACCAAAAGCATGTGATAAGTTTTTGATAACTTATGACACGTGACCAAAACATGTGTTATATTTGTGATAACTGCAGAGAGTGGACCGTTAAAGTCTCTGTGACTGTCTGGAATGGCTTTATGGCATTACAGCTCCACAGAAACTTCCACTCAAAAACACGCGGGACAAAGTCAACACAACCCCATTGTTACTACTGAAATTATTGTTTAGCACTTGAGTAAAAACGATTTCTCTTCGGTGGAAACATTTTTTTGGAGTTCCATGGTTTAGTTTCCACCCAGGTGAAATTTTACACCAATAAAACTAAAAAATAAAACTTGTGATTTATTTTCGACTTAGTTTATAACCATTCCGTGGTGAAAACTAAAAAATGAAACTTTTCTATAGTTTCCACCTACTCAACAAACTTTACACCTGATGGAAAAGTTTTCACCCAGATAAATACTAAAAAAGAACCACTGACCTATAAGCACAAACAATATAATAAACCTCAAGTGCTAAAATACAACCATTTAACTTAAAATGCTTTGATGTCGTCTATGGACAACCGTACGAAAATTTTGTTTGTGTTTACGCTCGCAGTATGTAATCAGATGACTGGCATCGGCTGTTTGGGTCGGTGCTTTAGAACAATTTCCATCCTCGTGTATCAAGGCTTTGAATAATTGTCTTTTTTAAAGGATTCTTCTATTTCTAGCTTTACGTGCATTGTGTTATCTAATGATGTATATAGCAGACACAGCTGAGGTTTATAGTTTTGGATAAACATGGCGGAGCCCATCGATCTGATGAAAACAAGTATTTAAACAGTCTTTACAATAATTTGTCGACATTTCAGTTGAAGAAATAGTGGGCATCCAAATGTGTGGCTAACAACATTTAACATCAGCACTACAGGTGAGGTTTGTTTTCGCCTCTTTTAACATTAATTAAAGTAGAAGACCACCCAAAAACCATATTCTACAAATAAGTAAAACTTTTTGTGTGTAATACAATACATTAATTTCCACTTTCATAACCTGATCGTAACTCTGGTTATCATCCATTAAAG
>JAVFBX010255239.1:0-19200 GCA_034783855.1 Mopalia kennerleyi | reverse complement strand
CATCTGGAGGACCACAGGGAAGATCAATTTTATTTTGACTGTGTATATTTCCTCGTTAAATAAAGTTATTTATTATTTTATTAATGAAAATTCAAGATTATTATGTCGTTAACCTGTGAAGCCGAGTCAGGAAAAACGGAGGCTTGTTAGTCAGAGACCCGATCAAGAATCCAGTTCGAGGCTAGCAAAATTATCTTTCTGTATATTATAAATATGTAAGATTGTTGTTAACTTACAGGACATAAGCCAGGACGCCCACCGACCACATATCTGTAGCATAGCTCACAGGCTGGTAGGTTATGATTTCAGGGGCACAGAACTCTGCTGTACCAAACAACACCTTGATTGTCTGCCCTTCTTCCATGCGATGAGCCAAACCAAAGTCAATGATTTTCACATCATTACTATCTTTAGTCACTCCCATTACGTTTTCCGGCTAAAAAGAGAAAATAACATGATAAAATAATTGTTAATACTATATTTAAAAACTGATGACTGGTGTGTATCGACAAATTTATGAGTCAACTTAGCAAGGTACATCTTACGATCGAAATGTTGGATTTTAACATTGTTATTTACAAGTAACCAGCCTCTCAATAAACAAATAACGATTTTAATTAGGTTTTTTTAACTGATAATTTAAAGTTAATTTTGTAAACTTGTACCCACCTTAAGATCCAGATGAAGTATGTTTTCATCATGCATATGTTTGACCCCATCACACACTTGTTTAATGTAGGTCACACAGTCAGCCTCAATGAAATCATAGTCTGCTTCAACCAGACGATCAAATAATTCACCGCCAGTCAAACTGTAATGACAATATTTGATTAAATTAAGACACTTCAGCTTTGTTTAATAAAAATTTGATGACAAAATGTTCATCATCATTTTCTTTAAATAAATATCTAAAAAACTTTAAAGGGTAGGTAGGTCGACACAATTCTGCTGTACATTTTGTTTAATATTGCTTTTTTATTTTTTTAATAACGAAACTTTACAAAAGCGAGATAAAAAATATGAGAATTGTGTAACTTTTCTACTTTGAAAGTACAGCTTTGAAAATGACACTTTGTTAAATGCAAGATCCTCAAAAAGCAGAAGTGAATAATGATCCTTATAAAGAAAAACATAAAATAACATGAATCACAGTTCTAATATCAGGACTCTTTATAATGTTTAGAAAAATTACATTTTGTAAAAAGCAAGACTTTGCAAGAGATAACATGTTTCCTTGGCGTTTTATAAAGACGACAAATAAAAAAAATCAACTTACAGTTCTAATATCATGACCATTTCACCAGGCTGGTCGAATGCTTCATGGAGTTGTAACAATTTTGGATGATGTAAGCTGTTCATCAAATCAATTTCTCGTCGTACAGCCTCTTTCTCATTTGGTCGACATTTTATGAATTTAGCGGCAAAGTTTTTACCTGTGGCACGCTCAATAGCTCTGTGTACCACACCAAAGGCACCCCTTTGAAGAAGATACAAATAACCACCATTAAACAAGATGATTTTTTGTTTTGCTTTTTTTGGAGAAAATTAATTTTTTTACAAATAGCGTTTCATTATTATGTAAAGACTTCTAATACATTTTGGCTTTCAAGTTTTAGTTTTTATATAATATATTTCAAAATTAAATTTAATAAAACAAAAAGGTAAAATTCTTCACAGATGATTTTGAATGAAATGTCAAACAAAATTTTATTAAAAAAAGCAAAAAAAAAACAAAATAAACAAAAAATTGACAACAAACCTTCCAAGTTCTTCACAAATGATATATTTGCTGAGTAAGTCCCCACGAAGACGTTCCGTATCAATAGTGTTACCAGCCGTGAAACTACGATCAACTGAATAAACAAACAGATCAGGAATTAACCTAAGGAAATAATTGCCGCATTAAAATCAATGAAATTTCAAGACTAACAACAACTTTTCTTCTCCTTTAAGAAACAATGAAATAATCTTTTAACCAATGTAATATTTTGCATAGACTGTGCATTGTTTTGTTTGTTTTGCTTTTTTTTTCTATTCTATTGTTTGTTCAAATCTATTTCTTATGATTGTCCATGTTACCCATTGTAATGCTTTTATTTGATTTTCCCTGAGGGCCTCAGGGAAAAACCGTTTTTGAAAAACTGGATGAGTTTATATATTATATTCACCCACGTTAAATTGTTTGTTTGATTGGGGTTTAACAACGTACTCCCTCGTTAAATAAAGTTATATATACATGTATATGTCTAGCCAACCTCACATATTTATAAAAAGACAACATGGTACTTTAGGGTATTTCACTAATGCATTACCGTGGCCTTTAAGATATTTCACTTATATGATGATTAACATTACCAGTGTTTTATGGTAATGTGCATAAAGGATAAATTATTACAGTGAAGAAAAGCTTACAAGCAAAACTTATTATCAAGAAAAGAGGAATTATACATTTTAGCAACATTTACACATCGTTTTATCGACTCTGAAGCAGATATCCTCTGTAGAAAATTCTACTTAACAAGTTAACAGCATGTTTATTTGAGCTTACTCAGTTCATTATAGTCAATATCTGGACGCGGTTGTTGAGTGACGATTGCTCCAGATTCGGCACCAGGCTCACTGGTTCCATAAAGGTTCTCAGATCGGACCCGGAATCGGAATTCATGGTGCTCTTCAAGGAATTCCACTGATGTCTGTGTGTCCCGGGACATACCTGCGCGACGCCACAGTCCTGTTGTAAAGTCACATTTCTCAATGATATAACCTGTGATTGGTGATCCACCATCATCCAATGGTGGTTTCCATGACAACTGTATGTTATTTTGGAAGACTTTGTCAATAGAGGGAATGCCATCTGGTGGACCAGGACGATCTGAAAAAAAAAAGGACCAAATTTACAATATTTTTATAAAATATTTGTTTCAAAGTGACAGTGGCCAAGCGATGATCATCGAAGAGTGAGTTAAACAAAGCATCTCATGTTAAGATGTTCCTGTGTTGTTGTGTGGATCAAAAGTTCCAAATACTGTTGGCTTTTGTTAAGTTAAAAACAATTATGTAGACATGAGGAATTTAGCCTTTTCTTACCAACGACTTTGACCTTGACAAAGGCAGAATCCGATCCAAGGTCATTTTCAACTGTTAGCAAATAGTCCCCTCCATCTTTCATTTCACTGGTGTAAATTACCAAGGTCGTGTTAGTGTCTGTAGATTTAATGTCAACACGATCACGATGTTCGATTACTCGTCCATCTAGCTCCCATGTGACCTGGGGTGTTGGGCGCCCGGAAATCGGCACCCTGACTTTAATGGTATCGCCTTTTGTGAAGACAATACCATCTCTGCATTTTGGAGGCAGGTGTATTTTAGCTGGCGCTGAAATGACAAGTGAATTGTGAATATAATCAGTGTGCTTATGTATTTAATTAGCCTGTGCTTTGTGCACTCCTGAAGATTATTTCACTTATATGACAGTGGTGCCAAGATAACGGTGGAGGACATATTTGTAAAAATTGACACCTTACATGGATATGCGACACATACCTAACACCATTATGGGAAGATTTTGGCTTCTGTCTCTGCAGTTTGAGAGTTTGATTCTTTAATGGGTCCACAAGTTTAATATTTTATCAGGTAGTATCTGACCGAACCAAGAGAGTGCTATCAACAAAAGAAAACACAGCTTACCAAGAACATCAAGAGAAGCCCTGTTTGAGACAAGTCCTTCCCTATTCTTAGCCTGGCATTCTACGTCTGACATATCCTCCATAGCAACATCTCTCACAATAAGTCTGTGAACATCGCCATCTTGTTTGATACAAAATTTACGACTGTCATAAATCTCACGATAGCTCTTGTACCTGAAATACAAAACAATTTTAACTGTTTTTTCTTTTTTCTTAAAAACAGATTCATTTTAGTCCACATATAAAACTGACAATGTTTTGTTCTATTGGACTATCTACATATTTCTGTAGTGCAAAGTGAAGACAGCATAAATGTGTTTCTTTGCCAGAACTCCTTTCTTTAGTATCATGCAGTGTAACAGTCAGAAACACAACATACCCTAAAATTTCTAGAAGTTGGGACAGAGAAATAGGCTTTACCACAGGGGTTTTTACCTGTGATTTCTATGGGGCTGTCCAAACGTTTTAAGGTATTCTTATGTTATTTTTGTTATTGTACGCTTCTAGCTTACCATGTAACTTGGGGACATGGGCAGCCAACAATCTCACAAGTGAATAGGGCATCTGTTCCAACTGCAGCTGACACATCGGTCAAATTCTTCACGAATTTTGGTGGGCCAAACACTGGAATTTAAGAAAATACAGCTTTATCAGTTAACAGATTAGGAAAGAATTTAAACAAAATATCTTTTCTTTATATAAGTGTGGAATGTTTTTTATTACGTGGTGTTTGACAACATACTGGAACTTCTTTAAGAGGCATTTAGAAGCCGGGATATAAAACCCAGAAGTTGTTAACATACTGGAAGTTATCTTACTTAGTAATATCAGTAACAATGGTGATGAAAACTAAGAAAAATGTTCATCTTTCAATATTCTCAACAAAAACAATACTTTTGCAAATAAATTTATCACCTTTCATGTCGCGACATCGGACTGTTTCAGATGCCAGTGATGCTTCACCAACGCCAAGGTCATTCTTAGCACGAACTCGGAACTGATATTGTCTGTCGTCATGGAGATTATCAACCACGCACTCATGTCCTTTCAAGGGCTCAGTGTTTACAGGGTACCAATTTTCGCCGCTCAAATCAGCCTTCTCCACGAGATAACCAGCAATTGTTGAACCTCCATCGTAGGCAGGTGGTTTCCATGACAATTTCACTGAGTTTTCTCTTACTTCTTTTATGATTGGTGCTTCTGGAGCGGAGGGGATTTCTACGGAAAAGAGTGAAGAAAATAAAAGTAAATTCACAATTTAAAAAACATATCACACTTAACAAAACAAAATTATGGTTTTCTGAATATAAATGAGCATTAAATGATGACTCATTTATCTTATAGTTTTAGTCAACACAGAAAAATTAACTATTTTTTTTCTCTTTAATATCTAACAAAATAGCAACAAAACAAATAAATATCAACATACCTCAAAGTATAAAAACAGAGAAGAAATAGTTATCTAATATGACATATATAGAAGCCTGATAAGCAAAGCAGAAAATCTTATTAAAGATATACATACCATAATTATACAATTTCTTGATAACCACTTCTAGTTTTGTGATAGAACACAACGTACAAGTTCACACGAAATGAGTCAAAATTAATTCATTATCTTTCTTCAGAGTTATTAAAATACTTTACTATGTTAAACTCCTCAGTGGTAGTCATAATAAAATTCACACAATGGCAATTACGTAATGTTGAAAAAGGCAGCAATGCAGGTGGTTTTTAGACCTCCAAATGGTTATCTCATGGCCTTTTCAGTAATGTCCCAATGGATAAATGTGTGTGATAAAGCACCATTATAACAAAAGTTGAGACAACAGAGGATCACCTTTCAAAGACTAAATTACCTCCCTTTGAAGACTCCCAAAAGGCCGAAATAAACAAATTGCAAAGCATCAGATGAACATGAAGACAAATTTAAACATGTTAAGACAGACACACAAAAATTATTAACTTGTTTTTCTCAACTTTAAACTGTTAATGGTTTATTTACAAAAACTTACAAATATTACCTTGTTTTTAGACATTTATTTTTATTCTCTGTGATGATGTTGTAGCTTATATTTTTTCTGTAAAACATTGAAAAAATATTTCGCCTAATCCCTTTATCAAATCAACAAATTACCACAGACCAACAGTTATACTTGATTAATAGGATACTTACTGGGCTTTCCAGTTAATGATATAGGATCTCTGATGGTATAGGGTTTGCCGATTCCGGCTTTGTTCTGTGCAGAGACACGGAAATAATATGATGAATCTTGGGGCAATGCTGAGATATGGTGACTGTTAACCTTGGCAGGTGTCCTAGCCACTTCGTCCCATGTGTCGCTCTTTGGGTGACGTTTCTCAAGGACGTATCCGATAATATCGGATCCGCCATTATCATCTGGCGCCTCCCATGATACAGTGAGAGAGTTCTTTGTAACATCTTTAACACGGACAGATCTGGGTTCTGAGGGAGTTTCTAAAATAAAAAATACAATAGATATTTATGAATTTGGAAATTTGGTATAACCCTTCTTGTACTGAATATTGTAGTTTTTTTATGGAGATGTTATGCCTTAATTAAAATTATTCTGCTCTAATCAACAAGTGCCAGTCCGTGGAGGAAGAAAGAAGTTCACAACTGATGTTAGTTCAAGCCAACAATGACAAGTTACAAGACAATCTCAAGGAATCATTGCATAGTCTGGGACAGAAATATACCAATTATTTTGTTACCTCAAATGTTCTACTTATTTGTATTGAGCAGCTGGTAAATAAAAATATATAAAGATTTGTGTCATCATACACGAAGAACCGCAGTTACATGTAACATACAAAATTCTATAAGCAGAATAAACCAGAATCCGTTGACCGTTCACACAATGGGGTCGCGTTTTTATTCAAGGTTGTTTTTACATGATTTAACTCTCCCAGACTTGGCATTAGCTGTTGCTGGATATTGCAAACACTTCTGACAAAAGGAGCAAGACTCAGCAGGTATCCCAGACGATGTACCTTCCCATCAGAGTCTTATTTCTGGCGATCTCCTTAGCGTGAAGTAGCTTCTGGCAATTACTGATGCTCTTTTTGAAAAGGTTATGTCCACTATTCACATGTGGTATGTGTCAGACATATTCTAGCTCTTTACACCTATACCATTATACCGCATTAGCAACCCCTATTTTTTTACAATGGAATGTTCCATAAACATTAGGGATAAAACAAAACCACTGTCAGATATTCTCCCTGGCTGATACCTGATGGATTGTTCAGATACTTGCCAGGTAAAATCTGCCATTTAATATCACTGTGTGATCACATAAACAGGTAACATGTCCATTCTGCCTTCTTCTTTGATTAAGGAAATTCTCTGATAAATTCTGAGTCCACATTTAACTAGGATTACTATGTCCACTTATGCTTGCCTACAACTTGAACTTTTTGTTAACATATGCTTCAAATAGTTGAGATCCTTTTCAAGAGTAAGTAAACAAAACAAAAACCAAGCCTAATCTCATATTGTCTGTTAATAGTTGATTTGAACGGCAATCTCTGGAGTGTGCAAATGGATTCTTTATTCTGTTGAAGGGGCAAATTTGCTTAATTTGTTGGGTAGTGGACTTTCTATGTGCAGACTTTATTGGTGTTTTTGTTGTCTCTTCTTTGACAAGTTGAAGTCTTAGATGATGTAATTGTCTTATCTAAAGATGTATTTGTACTAATAGAATGTTCTAATGTTCTAATTTGTCTTTCAAATGCTGACATTGAGACCTCATGTGTGTATTCAGAGCAGAGTATAAGACTACATTTTATGGATGGTAGCAACTGCACCACCAAATTTCATCAAGCGAAACAAAGGAGACATGCAGGTTAAAGGTCATTTGATAAGCAAGGCAACGGAAAGTCTATTTCAGTGATTTCATAGGGGTGTTCGGTTAGTCCATTGGTGTAAGAATAGAGGTGACAACAAATTATGTTTATGGTGAACACATTCTTTTATGAGGGATGATAGCTTATTCCATTTCAGAAAGCAACTTATCCAGGGTAATTAAGGACAAGTTTGTTCATTTTGTAGAATGTTTCTAAAGTCGCCTAATGAACTATTTTATTGTCTGATAAATTAATTAACTGATTGAAAGAACTTCTATAGAGTATATTAACAATCTGATTGACTTGTAGATATATATTAAACAGACTTGTCATAAACATCCCTAATAAATTAGGAATGGAATGTTCCGTTTTCCCACCTATCTGAAAAACAACCAATCGTAATGTGCAGGGCAGAGCCGGGTATGTGATAAGTTTGTTTATTGATCCAGCTGGACCTCATAGAACGCAGGAGGGTGGAAGGAATCTGATTACCATCCATTTCCTGTATAAACTATCATTAGTGCACGTCACATCTCTCCGGCTAAGTAATAGTTTGCTGTGACTTCTCACTGAATCTGAATAGCCATATTGTATGTCTATTATAGTCTTCTACTCCATGGTACAGTTATTTTAATGTCATATCTGTCTTTTGAATGACTCTATGTGCTCGTTTACAGGTTTAAACCAGTCGGCACAAATTATGCACTTACTGATCTATTTATGACTGCAATAATGAAGAAGTTCTAATCCACATTAATTCTTACTTTTTTATGCTGCCAGTAAAAGAACTGCTTATATGCTATTGTTTTTCAAGAAATTATGCTCTATCCCCAACAAATAAAAGCAAACGTCTTCAAAATATTCTTTACCACACTTTAAGAAAAATTCAAATGCTCTCAGAATATCAGCAGGTATTCACTTTTGTTGGAATCATTAAAACGGTTTGTGATTCTAGGCAAACATCTTTGTAAACTTTCTCGACATTTCAACCAAAAATATAATTGTTCATTTTTATCCTTGTCATCTCATGGTTGAATGTACTCGAGTCCAGGGCTGCATATCAATTTGCTTTGATTAGGGATATATATTAATATAGTCATTCATCATCATTAAGTCTCCTTACAAACTACCACTTTGAAGTTTTCCCTATAACTATATACAGTAGTATTGACTGTACACATTAATTCAGAAGTAAGTCAATAATAGTTGTAAAATCTGACATTGAGACCTAGTGACTGAGAAGGAAATTGAGGCTTGTTTACTTCAACCAAATTTCAGCACCTTTTGTGTGTAATTTTTTTGTCAATTCATTTGATTGATTACATAACCTCTATGGCAATGGACATAGGAAATTTGTATATTTGTAAGGAAATATATATAGGCTTACCCATATTTCATTTGTAACAAACCTGGCTGGGCAGTAGGCTTCATTACCCGAGGAAAGTTTACTGTTTACCCTTAGGAAGACTGACATACCGTACAAATATTTTTGTTACTATTTTGTGTATGGAGCTTATATAACATATCGTAGGATAAAAGTTTAACCACCTTTTCTATGATGGGCCTTAACAATGTTCTTTTTTTTGTAAGCCCTGATTTTCTACAATTATATAGCCTCTGGATTCATGGCGGATGAACTTACATGTACATCACAGCTGGGTTTCCAATTGAAGCATTCTGTGCCAGGGGGAATTTGTTACAAATGAAATAGGGGCATGTGTTTAAAATAACACATGAAAAATACTGAACAATGGTTGAAACTGACGAATCTTTCCTCTAAAGGATCTATAAAAAATATTAGCAACAACAACAACAACAAGAAAACATATATGTGCTTGGTTAAATAAAGAGAATACTTTATTTCACACCCACCCTACCCTGTTACAATATATCAGTCAGATTTATTTTTTTTGCTGTGAAAAGATTAAAAAAAAGCTTTCAAAATAGTTCTACTGTTCAACTTGCTTGCAGCATGGAACGGTGATGTTTAATTAAGAGGGTCTGTATTGTCATGGACCTAAAAAATGCAACTTTTCATCATATTTTCACGTTTTTTGTCAGGGCGTGAAAATTTGAATGAATAAGTCAAATTAGTTACAATTTACTGTGAATTCTGACAATATTACATAAGCAAGCATACAGGTCAAACAATATTGTTAGTATCTTAATTTAAGTTTCTTTTTTTTTATTTTGCATTTTTTTTTATTCATGTTTTTGTCCTTATATAAGCAGAAAGCATGTAGCGAGTTCTTTGTTTGCATTTGAATTGCTGGGAGTTTTATGTGGTTTCCAATTATTTGACATGTATGCTGCTACATTTTGTAAACACTGGACAGGGAGTTAAGACCATAACAACATCAAAGGAGACAACCCACATACTCATAAGTAAATTGTAACGAATTTGTCTGCGGATTTATTACGTTCACGACAATCATATGCGTTCCATGCTGCAGGCATTACAACGATGGAGTAAAAAAAATAAATATATAAATTTGTTAAACTATGAATTACCGATAAGAAAAAACAAACTATAACAGGGTTATTAACAGAAAATAAATCTTACAGTGGTTAATAAAACAATGAAACTTAACAAAATTTGCTTTAGAAGTTATAAATATTATAACATACAACAGAAAAAAAACAATATTTTTTATTGGTTATTATGATCGTTAGAGTTAGTCCATATAAGTCAGTTACAAACTAGGTCAAACACGCGTTAAGAATCAATAGCTATCAGAAGGCTCTCATCAAATCCCACGCATAGAAAGAATATTATGATTAAACTCCAAGCATTGATAAATATTTCGTGTCAAGTTACATGAAGTTTATCAGAAACGACCTTCAATAGAGGTCAAATCAATAGAGTCCCAAATGCTTGTAAGAGGATTATCAGCATACACACGGTAAATGTACTCAAACCAGGCTATATTCTGAACAGTATAGACATTAATAAATGGTTCAGCATTTGTTTCCTTAATCCAGGAGCTTTCGGCGGCAGCATATTCTGCAGACAAAAACATAATGAGAGTGTGAGTTGTGCTCCTTTGGGGGGTCTAGGGCCTTGGGAAGAGATCGTAGGGGGCAGACGGGACTCAAGGTTTTAAAGAAGAAGAGGGAACACAGTTTTGGGAGTTAATTACATATTTTGGTTAGTTTACTAAATCGATACAACGGTTAAAAGATAGAAGACAGTAAGAAAATATTCAAAACTGAAAAGAAAAACAAGGTTTCTATACTATGTAATAGGATTTTGTTTTTCTGTTCAGTATTTAAAATTTCTTGTTAGAATTAGGTTACATTTTGTGCAACAATTTAAAACAACATTTAGGATAACAACAAAATTTAGTTTTTTTAACATTTAAAGATACTGTCAAAGATAAATGTGAATAGTTAAATGACAAGGAGACATTTTGAATCGGTTAACCCAAATCCACGCTGAACATAGCATGACATGCTTCATTCTTACATAGAAACATTAACATGCAAAACAGTCCTAATGTCTGGCTGCCTTACTTTCTACGTGGGTGTTCTCTTCTAGGATTGATATCATATCAGAAGGGAGGCTTACAGACTAGTATATTCAAATGGAAGGCTAATAGACCAGTATAATTAAAAGGGAGGTTAACAGACCAGAATAATCAAAATGGAGGTTCACAGAACAGCATAATCAGATGGGGGCTCACAGACTAGTATATTCAGATGGGAGGTTCACAGACCAGTATAATCAGATGGGGGCTCACAGACTAGTATATTCAGATGGGAGGCTCACAGACCAGTATAATCAGATGAATGGCCCAACAACCAGTATTATCAGATGGGAGGCTCATAGACCAGTATAATCAGAAGGGAGGCTCACAGACCAGTATAATCAGATGGGAGACTCACAGACCAGTATTATCAGATGGGAGGCTCATAGACCAGTATAATCAGAAGGGAGGCTCACACACCAGTATAATCAGATGGGAGGCTCACAGACCAGTATAATCAGATGGGAGGCTCACAGACCAGTATAATTAGATGAATGGCCCAACAACCAGTATAATCAGATGGGAGGCTCACAGACCAGTATAATCAGATGGGAGTCTATCAGACCGGTATAATCAGATGGGAGGCTCACAGACCAGTATAATTAGACGAGTGGCCCAACAACCAATATAATCAGATGGGAGGCTCACAGACCAGTATAATCAGATGAGAGGCTCACAGACCAGTATAATCAGATGGGAGGCTCACAGACCAGTATAATCAGATGGGATTCTAACAGACCAGTATAGTCAGATGGTAGCCTCACAGACCAGTATAATCAGATGGGATTCTAACAGACCAGTATAGTCAGATGGGAGCCTCACAGACCAGTATTATCAGATGGTAGGCTCATAGACCAGTTTAATCAGAAGGGCGTCTAACAGACCAGTATAATCAGATGGGAGGTTCACACACCAGTATTATCAGATTGGATGTTCACAGACCAGTATAATCAGATGGGATGTTCACAGACCAGTATAATCAGATGGGAGTCTAACAGACCAGTATAATCAGATGGGATGTTCACAGACCAGTATAATCAGATGGGAGTCTAACAGACCAGTATAGTCAGATGGGAGCCTCACAGACCAGTATAATCAAAAGAGCAGCTCACAGACCAATATAATCAGAAAGGGAGCTCACAGACCAGTAAAATCTGTTTGGGGCTTAAAAACCAGTAAAATCAGAAGGAAGCCTGATAGACCAGTATAATCAGTAGGGAGGCCCGAAAGGCCAATAAAATGAAAAGGGATGCTTACAGACCAGTATAAAAGGACCAATGAAACAGGGCAGCCCAAGTATGATCACTGAAAGCAAATCTGCCTGATTATTGAACTTGTAAGATATCACTTCACAATGATAATTGTGATATCAATAGCTAATGAAAAGTATAAATGACACACAATGTAACTTACACTCAACATGCAACAATATTAATCTCATTTCAAATAAAACTAAATAAAAGAATAACAAACACTTTTTTTCTGGAATTTTATTGAAATTCATCACGTCTGTAAATGCAGGAAAGTATAGAATTTGTTAAGCACCAAACCCATGCTAGGAGAGTGCAGAATGAACCAGTCACAGTCTTGGTTACAAAGGTTCCCGAAAGTCCAATGTATCTAATTCATCCAATCAGAAGGTTTCTCTGTCACACACTTTGCTAAAGGATTGGAATTACTTTTGGGGAAAAAAATCCACGCAGAATTTCCACAGAAACTAAATCAGCGCTTCAGCATTAGTGGCATAAGTCTACTGTGGGAAATGACGTGTCAAATTAAAAAAATAATAGTAGCAGTTTGAAAATGTTTTGTTTCAAACTTCTTTTAAGGGAAAACGAAAATCTGCAAAACTGAAAAGGAATAAAAATCCACCCTGTAAAAAAACAAGTCCAAGCTCAACAATCTATACACTTCAAAGACACTTACCGAAGATTTTCTTAGGCGTAATTGGAAATTCTGTGTCCAAAGGTGGGCCACGGCCATATTTGTTTTCAGCACATACTCGGAAATGGTAATCAACACCTTCCAACAACGACAGAACACAATGAGTTGTAACTTCGGGGTCTGTACGTCCAAAGAAAACCCAGGATCGTTTAGAAGCTTCTCGCTTCTCTAGTATGTATCCTGTGAGTGGTGATCCCCCATCATCAGACGGAGGCTGCCACTGGATAGTTGCTGTGTCTCTGGTTATATGGATGGATTTGATTGGTCCATTTGGTGCTGATGGTGGGCCTGTGAAATAGAAAATTTGGGTAAAAACATATATTTGTATATATATATTGAGTTGAATAAATCTTCATTATTGTTGCAATCTTGTCAGATGGAGAGAAAACTGATTGGTATTTACAGTCCAAGGTATTTCACTTATATGATAGTGATGTGCCAACAACAACACAACTATTATGTGAGGAGTTGTCTTAAAGGAAAATCCCATCTATGAATATATTTCCAACCATACATACGACAGTAGAATGACAGCTTTTCACTCTGTCACCAGAAAAACCGAGAAAATACCTCGTAAAAATTATACCTTGATTGTTGGAGTCACCTTATGTGATTCCTTAAATAGCTAATGTCTACTGAGAGGCAATAGTCCAACGAACTGAGCACTGGAGCATGGCCATGGTCTGAGCATCTATTGGACTTGCACATGGTCATATGAGTGAAATAACCATAAGTATGACATAAAAGGGCAATGGCAAAATATTCACAGAACAGCTTACCGTATGGAGATTTAGTCGTAATAGATTTCTTGGTCTCCAGAGGAGCACTTAGTCCGACGTCATTCTCAGCAAGGACTCGGAAGGCGTAGTCTGTTCCTTCAATCAGATTATCAACAGTCAAGGTCAGGTGTTCTGGACGTACTCTACCGACACGCAGCCATTTTCCGCGTTTGGCATCACATTTCTCCACAACAAATGCAGATATTGGACATCCACCGTCAAATTCAGGTGGAAGCCATGACAAGGTGAGCTTTTCGTCAGTGATGTCAGAGATCTCCAATGGGCCACATGGTGCGGATGGTTTTTCTGAAATATAAAGTAAAGCATTCAATGAAAATGTCACTTTACAAGATATAAAAAATCATTTAACTTTCTTAAAAGACAAGTGAATATCTGAATTAAAAACGAAATATTTATATTGCATTTTTGCATTTAGGTAGATATAACTATATTAGTTTGACAGTGGTGTTGGCCTCTGCAAATAACATAATTCTCAAGGGTATTTCACCTATGTGACGACAGATTGTCCAATTTCTCCAAAATCATTGTTTAAATATGATGGAAAACTGTGAAGATAACCTTGTAAACACCATACTCGCGGTTACCGGAGCCACATCATGTGACCTAATAATATACCTGATGGTGAACAGAAGAACTTGAAAATGTGGGAAGTTCTTCCAAGTAGGGTTAATAGGTGCCACAGCTGAGGGCCTCAGTTATGTTTTTAAGATTCTCAGAGCAGCCAATGGTGGTCTTGTATTTGATTGCCACGTGAGTCTTCAAGACCAAAAGGGTAGAGAAGGCTGACTATGTCATGATGAACACTACATTCTCCTGGGATATTTGCCAGTGCCCAATCAAAATTAGTGCTTAACTTATTATAAGAATCTGAATTCTACACACTAGTTTTTGATTAGACTGAAAGTATTCCTTCTCCAAGTAAAACAACTATAAACTAATCAAGTCTTTAAAATAGTCATTATTAAGATTCTAGTTTCAACAATTTAATACTTTAAGTGTTTTTATGAAAGTGTTTCTGAGGAGGAGTTCTTCTCGATACTCACCAATCTGTCTTTCAGGAACAATTGGTCGACGATTCTCAACTGCTTCTCCAACTCCTGCACTGTTTTTAGCGAGAACTCGGAAATAATACTCGTAACCTTCTATCAAGCCTTTGGTGGTGAAAGCATGTGTAGAGGCATCTACTTCTCCAATTGGTGTCCATGAGGCTGCTTTACCGTCCTTCTGTTCGATAATGTAGCCCTTCACAGGAGCGCCGCCGTCATAACGAGGTTTTCTCCAGTTAAGAGTAGCGTTGTTTCTGCCTACATCAGAAATCTCCAGTTTGTCGGGAGCTCCAGGCGACTCTGTAATTAAGATAAAAATCATTATTTGCATTTATCAAATTTATGCTTAAGTATACTTCACTCTTATGATTGTTTTAGGAAGCCGTATGGTTAAATTTATAGCAGAGGGGTTGTTTCATTTTGTGACAAATGAAATGATTTCCGATTACAGTTTCAATTTACAATACAGAATCCATGTGCACAGTGATGATACAGTTTCAACATTTCTGGGTTTTTTTTAAGTTCCTTAGTATTGAGTGTCCCTGTGTCCTTGACAAGAGGTTGCAAACTGTTGCAGGTAATGACAAATGGTTCAAATGTGTTATCCTGAAAGAGAATTTTCTTCACACCCCTTTGATAAAAACGGGTAATTGCTTGATTGTGTGATTTTTTCCAAATCTTAAAGTCTGAAAACCTTGGCGTTCCAGAATCTGTTTGCTTGAAATTCTGCATCATTGTGTGATTTATGCTCAGTCATCAAGGCTTGAAAGTTAATTTGGGGATCTAGAATTGCACCAACATGGAATGTTTCTGTTTGTCTTTCACAGGTTACATGTGATCTTATCTGTTAGTTAAATTTACAGTCTCAACTTACCAATAGGTCGTTGAGGCATGACTGGTGCAAGTAAAGTTGTTGGTTCACTGAGGCCTTCAGAGTTTTCAGCGAAGACACGGAACACATACTCCCGTCCTTCAAGCAGGTTTCTAATGTTGTGCCTCGTTGACTCTGGTCGGATCTGTCCTGCCTTTATCCACTGACTACGGCTGGCATCACGTTTTTCTATAACGTAACCAAGTAAGTCAGCGCCCCCTGTACTTTCAGGGGGACACCACTCTAAGCCGACAGTATCTTCTGATATTTCAGTGACTTTGAAGTCTTTTGGAGAAGATGGCAGATCTGAACAAAAATAAAGTGATGAATTAAAATCCAATGAAAAATCAAACTTCAGCCAAATAAGATTTAAATAGTAAGGTTTTTTTGATACAACAAAAAATTTATTTTAAAGATTTCTTACCATATGGACTCTTGGCTGGTACAGGATGTCTCAATTCAATGGGCTCTCCTGGTCCGAGTTTATTTTCAGCGTAGACACGGAAGTTATAATCATGACCTTGAATAAGTCCTGCAACGTTGTACTCAGAGACTCCTGCAGCCACACGTGCAGCTCTCATCCAGCCTCCCCATTGGACATCAAGTTTGTCCACGATGTAACCTGTGATTGGACTGCCACCATCGTTGGATGGGGCCTTCCATTTCAAGGTCATTGAGGTCTTATTGACATCTTTGACCTCTAGTGGTCCAGTAGGAGAACCGGGAGCCTCTGCAATTAAAACAAATTAGTTGAATTTACAAATATGAGGTCAAAATCCATTTTTCTGAGTTACATTTAAGAGTACATGTACATCAGTTAAAACATTGCTAAAGAGCTTATTTCTTTTTCATTACATTCATTAAAATTTGCTGAAGGAAAGCTTGAAAGAAAAAACAACCTATTTCGAAAGATTTATTCATGTTTTACGCCATGCTCAAAGGTATTTCACTCATATGATGGTCTTGTTCTTCAACAAAAAAAAACACATAGACAACCATAAAAATTTTTTTCTCTATTTGAAAAATAATTTCACTCCATTGCATGGACTAAAGACGGCGTCCAAAGGAAACGCTACTACATGGAGGAGTTCTTTCACATGTTATCTGGGTTCTAAAAAGTTGAAAGTTTAATCTGGGTTTCAAAACTATTTTACTCTGGGTTTCAGTACATTCACATTTAAAGTGGATCAAAACCTTCCATCAAACGTTTCAAAGTATCAACTAACCTGGTGGTTTTGAGGGCTTCACGGTTTTATCCAATGAAACGGGTTTACTGCTTCCAACAGCGTTCTTAGCTACGATACGGAAATCATATTCAACCCCTTCCTCCAAATTACGTGCTACATACTGCATACGGTCTGGTTCAATCTCATCTAATTTGAACCAATCAGAATCCTTGTTCCATGCCTCAAGAAGGTAGCCTGTGAGACGTGAACCGCCTGTTTCCATTGGTGGAGTCCAGTCCAGGGTCACAGAATTAGCTGTTACTTTACTGGCACGGAGTCTACCTGTTATTGGCCCAGGTCGCTCTGAAAAGTACAAATAAAATGTTACTGTCAACTGGGTGAAGGCATACCAGAAACAATCCCAATTTGAGTTGATTTCTTGTTTTATTGGTGTTAAACACAGCATACTCAAGAGTATAACACTTGTATGACTGCATATTCTTCACTTTTCACTCTGACTTAAATAGGGTGAAAAACTTCTTGTATCTCCCTCGGGTACAAGAGGTCAACAAGGTAACTTGATCATGTGAGCGATACATGCAGGGAAGATCAGTAGTCTGATACTCTAACCAGTGAAACATATACGTGGGCCACCCCAATTAGAAATGGTCTTTATAACATCATAATCACCGGGGCCATGGTAAAGAAAACTCAGAGAGTTGGTTTAAATTTCTCAACATTGCTTTTATATTTTATACAGTCTATGAGCAAAAACAAATTATTTTTTTGAGTTAAATAACACTGAACAATTCTGATGTTTTGTTTCCATATCTTATTTGATCAATTAAACTCAGTTGTTTCCCTTACCTGGAGCTCTCCTGGGTGTTACTGGTTCAATGTGATCTAAAGATTCGCTCACACCTTCATCATTCTCTGCCATCACATGAAAGAAATAATCATTGCCTTCTCGTAAACCATCAATAGTATATGATGTGGCATGAGGCTTTGTTGTACCGACCTTCATCCAGGCAAAGCGTTTGGCGTCTCTTCGTTCAATGATGTAATGTTTTAGAGGCAAACCACCATCATCTTTTGGTGGTTTCCAACTGATTGTTGCAGAAGTGGAATCAACATCACTGATTTCTAGTGGTCCAACTGGGGCACCAGGCTTGTCTATTGGAAAGTCAAAAATAAGTTTTTTTTTACCACATTGTTGAACCCAGTACGTTCCAGTACGTTCAATAAGTAAAAGTTGGAAGCTTTGAAAAAATTTCAACCGTTGCTTTGTAGGTACAAATTCAGTCAGAATATTCAAATGAGAGTGTACCTTCGTTGAATTCAAATAATTTGTTTAAATTTATTTGTAACTTGACTTTTACAATCACTGTCAAGAAAACGCTTGATTTTGTTTGCTTAATTGGGGATTAACGCCATATTTATGGTTACATAATTCATATGACATTGTTCCAGCCCAGTGGACGTTGAAATCCACCCTTGTAACTACAGGAATAAAAGACAAAACAGGAAAATCACAGAGACATCACAAACAGATTGGCTCCATGTTGCCCCTTAGCTTTAAGAACAAACCTCCCTCTCAACTGCCCACAAACAAGTTGAACACTTACTGAATGGACTCTTTGGTACAATAGCGGCATCTCCTTCAAGAGGTTCCGAGGTACCAATAGTGTTTTCAGCCACAACCCTCAATCTGTATTCAGTACCTTCTACAAGATGAGGCACAGTCATGCTGCTATGGTTGGGGCGAACTTTGTCCACATAGAGCCATGTTGATTTCCACTGTTCTCGCTTTTCAACAATATATCCGGTTATCGGTGAACCACCATCTTCTTTACTGGGTTGCCAGGAAACTGTCACAGAATCCTTAGCAACATCAGTCACTTTGAGTGGTCCAATGGGTTGTGATGGTGCAGCTGAAAATTAAATATACAAGTATGTCAATGAACTGGCTAAGTATTATTTCATTTGTCAGCTGCCATTATACGTCTTTCTCTTAACACATTTATCTGCCCATAGCCAGAGGCCCCAATGACATTTGAAAAAAATAAATGTGTCAAATATTAAGAAATATGATGGCAGGCAGGCAAGTCAATAAGCGATACAAGCTCAGAAAATTGGGCAATTCACTTATTCAATCTCACAAAAGAAAGGAATTTCACTTCTACATGACAGATTATATTTGATCTTTAAATCCAACTACAGATATACTCGATACAACAGAAATAGTGTGGTAAATGAAACATATACATGTATTTACCCCCTAAAACAAAAA